>VYZV01003267.1:404820-415659 GCA_013401275.1 Pandion haliaetus | reverse complement strand
TTACCCCGGGAGAAGAAGGAGCTTCCTCCCTTTCCCTCCGCCATCCTTTTCCATCGGCGACAAACCGCGTCGCCCGGGCCTCCCGGCGACGGCCTCCTTCGCCCGGCGTGACCCTGGGCCGCTCGTATCGCGAGAACCGGACGAAAACCCCCGGGGCTGGGATCCACCCGGCCGCAAACCGGGCAAGAATAAACACGGGCCGGGCAACGGCGGACGGGAATTAGGCTTGTGAAAGCAGAGCCGAGAGCTGAACTTTAACCGGAGTGTTTTTTCTTTGCCTGTTCTCCACCCAGGGTTTCCCCCTGCTCCGATCGGGCGCGGCGAGGTCGAGCGTCTGTGCCGAGGGGCCGGGCTCCTATAGGAAAGCCCAAGCTCCTATAGAAAAGCCGAGCGTTACCAGCAGCCCTCCGCTCACGTTCAGGCTTTCTCTGGGCAGGGGCTGAGCCAGGATGGGTTTTGCCGAAGACAAAGTGTACGACTACATTTTAAAAAACCTCAAGAATTTCAAGAACATCCGTGTGGCGTCGCTGGCCGATTCCCTGAGCTGTCTGACGGACGCCGACAGAGTAATTCCCTGCTTTCCCAAGTCCTGCCGGGCTCCTTCCCCAATGTATAGCTCAGGCAACGTACAGCTGCCTTACCTCTAAGCCAGACCCTTTCTTAGATGCCCTGTGTGTTTTATTTAGGATGAACTGCACACCCGGGAGGAAATGCGGGGGAGCCAAGCGACCGTCTATAAGTTTTACCAGTACCTGAAGTGCCGGCAGGGCTGGGTACCAGATCTCATCGACGCGCTGCGCCAGAACAACGCGGGGCACCTGGCTGACGAGCTGCAGCACGTATATGACAGCTGGCAAGCCCGTATGTAACCTTGTCGTCCCTGGGTGCTGCCCCGGGGGTCTGGCGGAGATGGGGACCCGAACTATGTCTCCTGGTGTCTGCCGAGCAGCTGGCCTCTTTCCCTGCCCTGACTTCCCAGGGGCATGGGGGTGTCTGTGACGCCTGGGGGTGTCCCCAGGGATGTCCCTCACCCCAGTGATGGGCCTGAGGGTGGCGGGTTCCTTGGTCGAAGGTGCTTGGGTTGGCGGTGGTGTAGGTTTCTCACCTGGAGGGGAGATGGAAAGATAAATGAAGGGGTGCTGTGGGCTCGGCTGATGTGGGGGCAGAGCGGGGGCACGCGAGGGGCTGCCTCGGCCCCACGCTCATCCTGTGCCTCCTCGGCTTTTCCCCTGACGTCCCCGCTCACGAACCGCCTTGGCTCCTCCAGGTTCTCCGGCTCCTGCCACCACCTCCTTCCCTCCTGCGGCCAGCAATGCCTGTCCCGCCATATCCTCCGTTGGTGCCCAGATGCTGTCCCCAGGGCCGAACCCTTCTCTGGGTGCCCCGTTGGCTGAGCAGCCGTGCCGAGAGCTGCCTGCTGGCAGCCATCCGCCTCTCCTGCCCAGTGCTGCCACTGCCACGAGTGCGGACCTGGATGCCAGGGCCCCAGTGCAGGAATCGGTGAGCAGGGCACGCGTCAGATGGGGACACAAAGGTCCCTTTTGGACCAGAGCATTGGTGCTGTGGAGTGTGAGGAGCCCGTGGTAGGGCCATGCTCATTCACGGACACCCCAAGCAGCCTCTGACTGCTGATCTCTGCTGCATGCTTGCTGTGTTTGGCATCTGATAGCCTATATATGGCCCTGTAACTGCTTCTATCTCCCGTTTCCCCTCCATGGATGGGAGTGCGGGGTCCACTCTCCTAGTCCAGGCTCTCCTCCACAGCCCCCGACCCTGTGCAGACCTGCAAGCTGGGCAGTGGGTACCAAACAGAGACCCCCTCATCACCAGGCTCGCTTAGGTCACTGGGTTAGGGTTTGGGGCACCCCAGTGGTCCCAGACCCCGTCATCCTGGCACAGCAGTTTAACACAGGTCATTTCCTTCCAGCTCCCCAAAAACCTGAAGCAAGAGAGTCTCCAGCCTCCTTTTGGGAGCGTGGTCCGTGATGGAGTGAGCGATGGGCACAGCAGTGAGGGGCATTTCCCACACCCCGTCGAGGCCACACAGGTAGCAGCGGGGACCCCCGGGGCAGCCAGCGTAGCTGTGCCATTGACTGCCCCCTCCGAGCAGGGTCGGGACTGGCCGAGCCGCCAGCAGCACCCGGTGTGTGTGGACAATGGGTGTTTTGGGAATGCCAACCACCTACACCGCGGCGTGCCGGGCTTGGGTCTGGGCAGGTCTCTTCCGCCGAGGGATGCGGGCTCTGCTCGCAGCCCCGAGCAGCCCAGGAACGAGCCCGAAGAGGACTTCTACGTCTCCACTGAGTCACCCCTAAGGCTGGAGGAGGCCGCTCGCACTGGGGGGCCGCAGCCCCCAGATTCACTGCCAAAAAAACAGGTTGTGCCTGGCTCCGAGCACAGCGAGCCCCTGGGCAGCTTCATGGATGTGCGCAGCCCCCTCCTAATACAGCAGCAGTTCGATGTGGAGCAGAAGCGGGTTGGGAAGCTGCGAGAGGACAGAGTTGATGGAGGTAGGTTTCCTTCCCGGCAGTTCTGTGTAGCCACGGTGCCGACAGGGAGCAGTGTTGAAGGTGCTGCCGGACGCCCATCCTGCTTGGTGGTGAGGATGGATAGTGGCAGAGAAGGTGCAGGCATGGGGTACAGCCCTGCCGGGAGGCCATGGGAACCCTCCCAAAGAACGGTGGTAGCTGTGGCTGTTGGTACAGGACAACCCAAGGTTGCATCTGCCTTTATGGCCCACGAGCACTCATAGCGGTGTAGAGAACAGCTCTCTGCTGTTGTCACCCATCTCCCAGCTCCTGGGCCGCAGTCACGTCCTCCAGGAAGGCAGCGAGGTTGGGCTGCACGGAAATCCAGCGTGGCTGCTTGTTTTCTCCTGGTTTTCCCTCCAGTAGTTGTTGCAGTTGTTGCTTGCTGTATTTTGGCACAACGTCCTGACCAGGACTTGGCAGAGGCACTTGCTTCATTTCCGATGTAAAATGACCCAGTTAGATGTCACTGCACCCCCATTTCAGCAGCCTGGGGCTACCTGGCTCTCGAAGGGAGGAACTTATTGGGGGTGCTGGCTAGGCTGGTGCCGTCTGGTTTACCTGCCAGGAGAGCTCAGGTGCCACGGCAGAGCCAGGGCCACACGGGTAGCACGCAGTGGTGCTGGGTCCTCTCCCTGTCTGACCTCCTCAGCTCTGGGCCGTGCTGTGGCTCTGGTCCCTCACCCGCGTCCTGGACTTGCCCCAGGCTGCAGTCACCGCTGCTGTGCAAATTAGCACAGATTTGTGGGGAAAAAGATGAAAACCTGTAAATGCAGGCATGCAGCCTGCCATGGAAGTGGGAGTATACTGTTGCAGCGTCCTTGGGGAAGAGCAAAACTCACCTTTTAGGTCTCCTGATTAATGCAATATGTTTTGTTTTCTCCCTGACAGACACTCAGGTGGCAACAACGACCCCAGTCACTACCCCTGTGTCCAGAGATGCTTCCCCATCCTGTGACACCTCCCTGAAGCCTCCTGTACAAGAGAGGAAACTGCCTGCTGGGGAGAAGGCCAGCAGCACCCCCTCCATGCTGACAAAGGAGAAAGTAGGTGACCTTTCCCGTTGCCATTTGCATTTAATTCAGGTTCTTGCAAACTCCCCCTGGTTGGGAGATTTTGTACTGCAGAGTAAGATTTTTGAGCTGGTGGCGAGTTTATTCAGGGTTTTTTTTCCCCGCTGTGTTTGTGTCCCCATCCGGACACTGTATTTTGGAACATGGAAGAAGGGATCCAAGGTTTGTCAGGCTTCATCTCCTTATTTCCCCTGCTTGACTTGCCAGTCAGTCTCCTGGCTTCCAGGTGCCTGCTTCCATCCCTCTCCTGGCTGCTTTTCTGCCCCTCCTTCCTTCCTATATCCCCCCCGAATCCCAAAGGCTCCCTGGAGCCCCAATACCTCCCTGCCTCGCTCCTTCTCCCAGCCCTGGAAGTTACCCGTGACCCAACCTCGCTGTTAGTGGCTGGAGATGTGATGATTAGCACTGAAGTGGGCTTATCGTGTGATGTGGGTGCCTGAGACCAGGCCAAATGGGTGCTCCCTGTGGCACTCAGACCCTCTCGTTGTCTCCCAAAGGTGCTCCCCACCTCGGCGGACCCTCTCCCAACTGTTGCGGGAGGCTTTGAAGGCACATCTGGGAGGACAGCATCCCGGGTGAGCTCTGCCACGAGCATCTGGGCATCTTGCAGCAACGTGGAGAGGGATGTGGAGCTCAGCCAGCCAGGCATCCTTCTCTCCACGGCTGGGGAGAATCCAGAGGTGGCCGGCAGATGCCAGAGCTCTCAGGGACCCAGCGGTCCCTATTCCGGGGCATCTGATAGCCTCACCTTCAGCAACGACCCACTCATGGTGAGCACAGATAGCTCGAGCTCAGGAGAAGCGCTATCCAGAGTCTCCTTGGGATGCCCAGCTCTAGTGGCTCGTGAAGACCCCGGGGGAGAGGAGACAGCTGGAGCAAGCAGAGACTCCCTTCCACCTCTGAGCTGGGACAGCACCTCTCTGGGCACCCACGAGGACCGCGTGGACCATCACCCCAGCACCCAGCTCAGGGCAGGCAATGACCTCCAAGATGGAGCTAGTCCCCTTGGAAATTCTGCAGTTTTTGACTCGAGCAGAGGCCATGACACTGTGACCAGCTCGTCTCAGGCCAAAGTCCCCCCAGGGGACAGCAACGGACAATCCCTGCCATACATTGTTCCAGCTGTGGGCATCGCTGTGATTTCAGCTGTGGCATTTCTGGTGTACGCTCGATTGCAGAAATAGCGCCGGAGTAGATGGGGTGCCCCAACCGTCACTCAGCCTGGGCAGTTCCTCTTCCTAGCAGGAATATGGCCAAGGCATTTGAAGCCTGAAGAGCAGTGGGGGGGGTCACAGTAGGGGTGTTGTTAAATCTCCTTCTGGAAGGTTTTGCTGGAAGAGGCCTTGGTTGCATGATGCTGTTGGATTTGGGTCTGTTCCCCCTCCATTTCCCAGCCATCTTCTCATCTGTAGCCTTCTCCTTTTACACCCATAGAGAAGGTCTTCCTCAGGGAGTGATCCCTTGAGTCAAAAAAAGAAAATCCCCATGGCGATCCTCCATGTCTTCCTTCTTTGGTCCCAGGAGGCCCCAGGGAAACATGTCCTGGTGGTCCAAGGGGTGACCCCTCCCTGGGTCCTTCCAGGCAGCGCAGTGAGGAGAGGTTTTGCAGACATCCTGTAAAGGTGGAGATGATTTTGTTGGCTCTGCTCATACCGGCTTGAAAACATGCCCAAGGGTCTGTGCAGCAGCCTTCACCGGGCACCTCATGTTGAATTTGCCTTACTTGGTGTCCCTGGCTCTGCTGTTGGGACCTTTGCTCATCTCTGCTCCCCTTTTCCCCCAGTGCTGGGTGTGCAGGCAGGACCCCGGTGCAGTAAGTCACACTGCCTTCTGCTCATTCGTGACGAGACACCCCCATGATGAGAACACACCAGGCCAGACCGTGTGCAAGCTGTCCCGTCTCCTGGGAACTGTCGTCCTGCTTCAGTGCTTTGCTTTGGAGCATCCTCCCCTGATCCTGAGGGTCAGGGATGGGCTCTGGGGTCGCTTCATGCAGCACTGACACCCTGGGGATGAAGCTGAGGGTCAGGAAAGAGCCGCATCTAACCAGCTTTCTCAAGGATCAACCTCATTTCACCCCCCTCTAGCCAGGGAAAGTGGGATTATGCTTTAAGAGGAACATTTCACACAACGCTAGCATTAAGTGGACTTGGTCCCACATAAGATTGTTGGGTGTCTTTGATCTTCAGGCTGTATTTTTAGAGCCTGGCTAGGAGGGTTGATGAAGTTCTCGTCTTTCCCGATACCTGGTGCTATGGCATAGGATTATAGGAAACTTGCTTCCAGGCTGGGACACAAATAGGATCGACTCTGCATGCTGCAGGGAGGCCACGTGCAATGGTTGAGATGCTCTGGGTTATCTTGAAGGTCCCATTTAAAATTGCAGTCCATAATTTCCCTGCTATCCCTAGGGATCAGCTTGGAATGTGAGGGGATTGGGCTGCAAGATTTCTAAGATAAAATCCTCAAACCCAAATAAATCTCCCCAGCTCCCCCCTGCCCAGGGCAGCTTTTGGGGGCAGAAGCAGCCCCGCTCAGTTGGTGTTGGCACGCATTTCTAGCTATAGGCAGAGTTCAGTGATCACCAGCCGTCCTGCCCACTTCTGTCGCTGCGGCTGCAGGTTGTTCGCCATCTCATCTACTCCCTCCCAAAAGCACAGGGGCACAAAAGTAACAAAAGTACTTTTTTGTAGTTAGAGAGTTACTGTACCTAGAGGATTCTTTTTTTTTTTTTTTAAGCTCTAAAGATGCCAGCGCAGACTTTCAGGTGTTCTCACCCTCCTGTGATTTGCTGGGGGGCAACAGGGGAGCTGTGGAAGGAGGCAGGACTGGGCAAGACATTTGGTGATCTGCTGGTGGGTTTGCACAGCAGAAGTTTCATGCCTTGGGCTGGCATGGTTTGAATTCGCGAGCCCGCAAGGATGCCGCGGGCTTTAAACTGTTGCAGCGGCCTGGTGCTGTTGGCCAGCCTGCACTCCTAATCCAGGCTGTTGCTTCTTCCCTGCTTTACTGTGTCCAGTAACTTACTCCTCCTGGATTCCTGCCGTTTGGCACAGCTTCCCGAAATATGACATTCCTGCTGGCAGGGGAGCAGGAGAGAGATGAGGGCCCTGGTGCCTGGCTGCAAAGTGCAGCCGTTGTGCCCAGAGCTTGGCCTGTGGTGGGAAGGGTCTGTTGGCCCCACGACGGGGCGAACGGCTGCTCTTCCTTCCTAAAGCTTTCCCTTTGCCCAAAAATACAAGAAGTGCCTCCCTTAAATGATAAGGACAATAAATATATGCAGTAGTGAGGTGTTGGTTTTGATCTGACAGGGCTGCTCTCCGGGTGAACTTGAGGTGTTCATTGCTTGCTCAGTGCCCGGCGCTTTATTCGTCAGAGGAAGGGACAGTGCTTTTAAATACACTTGACCTCTGCTGGCAGAGGGGACGTAGGGGCTGTTCTCCCCATTTGAAGATAATGTGGTGACTTGTCCAAAACCTCCCTGCAAGCAGGGAGGAGAACCTGGGATTCAGCAGTCCCCAGTAAGCTGGGTTTTTTCCTTAGCTTTTGTAATTTTGTCAGTGAGGGCTCTGTAGAGACCCATCACCTCCCTGTGAAAGCTGCAGTTTTGAGCACTAAGAATTGCTCTTTATTTGCAGTGGGAACGGAAATCTCTCCAAATCCTTTCACCTTGTTAAAAGGCTCATGTTAAAAGGCTCTACTGAATACTGCACCGAAATAAAGCAGAATATGTATCGTAAAGCAGAGTACGTGAGCCTGCACAACCACACTGCAGAATCCATCCCAAAATTTGTTAATGAGAGGGGGCACGTGCCTTCTCCATGTGCTTTCTGCGTGATTTAGATGTCCGTGAGATCCCAAACCAGCAGCATCTGTACCAAGGCCGCCTTCTCTGTTGCTTTACTTGCCTGCAAAATTCTTCACGTATTTTCCCAATCCTTTTTGGTGATGGCTTGAACGCTTTGCCTTTTCACGTCAAACTGCTCTTGTGAAACAGCTGGTTTATCACCACTTCATACTCGATAAAAGCATACATTCAGTTTTCTGCTGTGAAGTGCCGGTATTTTCACAGTTGTAATGTAGCACTTTAAAAGCATAATCAGCAGGTGAACCTGCAGGAGGGAACTGTGTCCCTGCACATCTTTTAAAAAAAGAAAAAAAGCCTTTTACTAACTGTATAATAAAATTGTTTGCCACTTTACACTCCACTTGTGAGTTTGCTGTGTGTGTTTGTAAGATGAGGGGGATGGATCTCAGCTTTTGAAGCCTCTGTGGAGCAAGGAAAGTTTTTGCATAGAAGTTGGCTGGAGAATTAAATCACCTAACTTACCTGCTCAGGGAGTGGAGGCTGCAAAGGATCCAAACAGCCCTCTTCTGCTTTTTTGGGGAGGCTTGCAGCAGTTCATGCACCTTGGTTTTCCTATTTAAGAAGACAGGTGCTTTTAGAAGAGGCTGTTTATACAACTTTTGCCATATAAAATTCCAAGCGACTCCATCCGTGGGAGTTGGACAGTTTCCCTTGCTGTGGAGCTGTGTTTGGATTTCTTGGAGAACCCTTGCCTGCGTATCGAGGAGCGTCTGCCGGGAATTCGGCTTCCTTGCCTCTTCCTCCGCCTTGGCCTGCCTCTGGGCAGCCAGTTCTGCTAAGACCCTTCCTTTGATCTTAGGAGTAGCATGTTGAGCACATCAGGGTGACACCTCCTGTTCCAGCATCCCAGAGACTAGAGGTGGCTTTCCAGCATTTGGGGGTAGGTTCAGACAGTGCCAAGAACCACCGAATCTGCGGTCCTCTGGTGAAAGGGGCAGATAAACCCCTCTCTCTTGCTTACAGTGACGTCTGGATCTGTGCCGGGGTCTTGAGCAGGAGGTTTATGAAACCATTGCCAGAGGAAATGCTTTGAAGGGCACTACTGGCACGGTGACGCAGTGAGACTGAGGCCATCAGTCCGTATCAGGAAGAGGGGGTTAGGATTTGGGGACAGTTTCCAGACCTTGTTTCGGAGCAAGTGCAGGTCCTGGTCTAGAGGATGCCCACCACAGCAGGTCACAGGAAGCCCAGAGGGCAGGTTCGAGATGAAGATGAGGAGGGTGTTTCTTAATGCAGCTTATAGCTGAGCTGCGGAAGTCGTGTCCTCAGGATGTTGTGGTTGCCAAGGAGGAACTGGACTAAGTTCTGGAAAGAGAAATGCACCAAAGGCTTTTAAGCAAAGGTCTGAGCTGCAACACATTTCAAGCTAGAAGAGTGTTTGGGAGTAATAGGGTGATAGGCAGCTGTGGCTGAGCTCTGGCAGGCTGGGAGGGAAGGGACTGGATGTAACCAGGTGCACACCATGAGCAGATGTGTGCAGAGGTGGACAGTATGCACCAAGCACAGCACACTGCTCACACCTGATGATTCAGATTCTCCCAGATTCTCTGGTTCAGTCAGATCCTGGCATCCTGCACAGAAAAAGAAGCTGGGCCATCTTTGCCACCCCAGGTCCAGCTCTGGTGTGCAGGCAGCAGTAGTGGTTGCTCCCCAGGTACTGCTCCCCGTCTGCTCAGCAGCTTTGGGCTTGGCCTGACCTTCAGAAAAGAGATACCAACGTCACCAAAACCCGCCGCTGTGCCCGGCTCTACCTCACCCTGTGCTGGCGAGGGAGCCCTAGGGATGAGCCAGCCTGTGGCGTACACCTTTTGTGGGCAGGTAGGGAGCTTTCTAGCAGCATGAATGAAGCAGCCCTTTTCAGTAGCGTTACATGCCCTCCACGCTGCCTTTTACAGAAGAGGTTCCCAAGGGCTCTGCTGTGTATTCACAGCTGAGACATCCCACTAGCTCTCCTCGCTTTCTGCTTTCCCAGCTAGAGCACTCGACATATGACCCAGGTATATGAAACGCATTCAGGGCTCGGTATTGACAATACTCTGAACTTCAGGCAGCGAAGCTCAGCAAGTTTGTTTTTTAACAAAGTGAAGGCAACGCTTTTACGAAGAAGGGTTATTTTTCTTCAGAGAGGTTATGCTTCATCTCGTATTGGCACCAACACCATTTATGTGCTTTCTGCACTTGCCCAAGAGGATATTAAAATTATACAAACTAAATCTGACCAATCCCTTTGCCCTGTTTTCACCACAGCAACCAGAATTCAGCAAATTATTGCACCTTTTTTCAATGTCAGTCACTTATCCCTTTGGTATCGAATTAATGCCTGAGGATTGCAGTAAACTGAGATTAACACAGCGCAGGTGAAGAGCACCGTGGGTCACTGGGTTGCAGTTACATGCTTGGCCATGCTGTAGGTATGTTAGACATCAATTAACATTCCACCTAGGAACCTCCGTCTTGTTACAACGGGACCTGTTACGGCATAATATAATCTGGGAGTAATTTTTTCTCCTTGAATGTCATCTGTTGGTTGTTGCTTGCACCCTTTTTAAAGGTTGCCTCAATTTTTCTGCTGCCTGGATGGCTACTGCTGCAGTTGTTAGCTCAGCATTGATAAGCGTAGGGTCAGAGTTCAAAGAACAGGATGTATCAGCACTTAAATTACATTGTGATATACAGGGGAGCCGAGGATTGGGCCTGAATGTATCCCGAATCCTTGACCCTTGTGTCATTGTCTCTCCTCCTAAACCTCCCGTCTTGGTTCCTATTTTGTTGTGTCCATCCTTTCTACTGCTCTTACAAGATCTTTGGAGAACTTGAGTGTTTTCATCTGCTCTCGCTGGAAGAGGGAGTCTGGGTCCAGCTTCATCTCTGAGGCCTCATGAAGGGGAGCAGGACTTCTTTCTGCTGTTGATCTGTCTTTTTCTCTGTAGGAGGGAAACCTGAGCTCTCCCCAACAAGGCCGGAGCCCTACGAGTTGTCCTTCAGGATGTCTCGAGCTCAGAAACAACCGATTCTGTTTCACTTTATGTTAGTGCCCTTAACGTGGCCCAGAGAGGCAGCCTCTGAAGACACCGCTTTCAAGCACGGCTTTGGGACAGAGCGTCCTCACAGGCAGCATCCTCTGTGACAGTCTTGAGCTTCCCAGAGACGGCAAATGAAGGAGGGGGTGAGCTGTAGGTAGAGAATGAAGAAGTTTAGGCCCTGGGCCCCAATGGCGCCAGGCCGGCCTGGTGCAGCCACCGAGGAAGGGCCGTGGGACACAGGCCCGACATGGTGGGGGGCCTGTGGGCCACAGAGCCACCCCACAGTGAGGGGGGGCTCGCTATCTGCATATGCAAATCGTATGCAAAGCAGACCCTCCCCTCCCCCC
>VYZV01003267.1:393350-403654 GCA_013401275.1 Pandion haliaetus | reverse complement strand
GATGACATGGGCCCAGCATAGCCAGTGTGGGGACAGCACGGTGGGGCCACGGTGGGGCAGTGACACGGGCTCACCAGGCTGGGGCGGAGGGTGGGACAAGCTGAGCTGCAAGAGCTCAGGGGGATCGAGGGTGAGATGGCGCCTGGCCTAGTGGGGCAGGACACAGAGGTTAGGGCTGTGGCAGGTGCTGAGGTGCCCAAGATGGGGACGTTAGACTGGAGCGGGAGGAAGGGTCACTGGTGAGGATATAGAGGGTGAGGGAAAGGAGACAGAAGGACAGACGGAGGGGCCAGGGTGTACAGCCAGAGCCAGGGGGTGAGGGCTGTGTGGCTGGACTCATAACTGGTAGAAAAAAAGCAATAGAGAGCAAAGAGAGTGGTGCAGATTTTGGGAGGGGAGAACCCCGCAGGTTTGGCTGGGATTGGGCACAGACCAAACAGGGCTGTGTAAGGAAAAAACCTGTCCCTCAAACCATGTTTTTCAACGCCATATCAGGAGTGGTCCGTGGAGTGAGTTAGGTGCAAAATGGATGGCAGCCTTCATTTTGGCAGCAGCAGGAGCTGCCGTTCAGGTGGCTGTGGCTGGTGACTTACTTCAGCCATGTTTGAAGTGGAACTGAGTGATTATTTCTTTTCTTGTGCCAGAGTCCTTCATGTTGGAAGGAAATTGCCATACCCTGAAAATGAGATAGCGTCAACATAGTTCCCCATTACCTGCGCAGCTATTAAAAGGATGTCAGCAAATTAGTCCAGGCTGAAAACAGGAATCAAAATTGTCCTGCATCTTGTGGCAAGAGTCAGTCTGTTGGCTGTCAGTGCTGACATGTTATTGTTTGCATATTAATGTAAAGTCTTAAACAGCATTCTTTCTCTTTTTTTTTTTTTTGGTTGGTTGTGGGGAAAAAAAGGAAGTTTCTCTTTTGCCCTGTCTTAGTGTGAAAAATAGGAATTATATATCAAAAGACTTTTGAAGACGTTTGCTGAACTGGATGCTGCTTGCGTTACTAATTCCAGGCGAGTATGGCTCAGCAATGCTAACATAGTGTCAGCATGGCTGTGCTAATGTGCGCTCCCTTTGCCTCTCCCTTCCTTACATTTCCAGATCATGCTGGATTACAGGAGTGATCCTGCACCAGGAAATGACTGTAAAGTTAATGTTAAATAACTGAGGTAACTGCGGGGGTTTCGCTTGCTGAAGAATTAATAGGATGAAAGAGAAATTTAGCAAAGGGGTGTAATGGCACTAGCAGTGGTGAGCATCCTCATGATTTAGATGCAGCAAAACCAAGTTTGTATGTGAAAGTCTGCTTGTGTGGCTGTTCTAAGGAAATCACAGGAAAACCTACCAATGGCAGCTGTGGGGTTGTTAATTAGAGACATGCTAGCTAAGAGGTTGCAGCCAGCTGTAGGGAAGTGTAGGAGATCTCTGGTATGAAAATTAGGGTGGACTTAGATAGAGCTATGCATTAGGTGATTGTACTTTTCTGCCTTGCTCGGGGGCAGTTTCTGTGTCTTTTATGGAAAATGTAGATTGAAGTTGGCTGTTGAGGTTCTGGTTTGTTGTGGTAAAGTTAAATGCAGAGACTGGTGTGGGATATTTTTAGGAAAAAAGGTGTTCTGGTAGCTTCCAAGACAGGATTTGGATCCAGTCTGGAAGGTCAGTGTAGTACGATTCGGGATTACAGCATAGCCTGTCTTTCCTAAATGATTTTTGTGATAATTGGAAGAGAAATGTGCTGGAGCAAGTACATCCCTTAATAGGGACAACGTCTGATGTCAATTACATTTTGAAGTTAAAATGCTCGATCCCACCTTAAGGAAGATTCAAGCAAGCCTAAATGAAAGCAAACCGCTTAATGGGCGTCTGATCAAAAATGTCCTACTTTAGCTCCCACTTGTCTGCTGCTGGTATGTGGCAAACAAGCTCAGTGACCTTGAGGCTTGTCTTGCCTGCCTGTGCTGGCAGATGCCCTGGCAGATGAGCCCTGCTTCCCCAGGAATGAAAGGATTTCAGCGGGCTGTGGTTCAAGCTTATGATCTTTCTTCATTTGTAGTCATCTGTCTGTACCCGTAATGTGCAGCGAGGGCTGTTTCACTGCAGAGATCGGGGAAGGTCTGAGACCGAGGGGAATTAGATTGGATGTATTTGAAATAACCTGACCTGCAACAGTCCAACCGATGTCCGAGCTCTGTGCCTTTGTGCATCTCGGGCTATTAAATGTTTCTTGGTGCACTTCATAGGAACTAAAGAGCTTTGTTGCAGATGCTGTGATTTTCAGTATGTCACAGGCAAAAGGAGGAGGAGTCAAGGACGCAGTTGCCCTGGGAAAGGAGTGAGAAGTGTCCCTGAAAACGCTGTGAAGCAGAGATTTGTTGAAGTTCCTAGCTGCTTTGGAGTACTATGTTGGTGGGGTGTGAAGGGGAGCTTGACAGGGTTATTAGTACAGGCAGAAATGATGATAATACAGAAAAAGCTTTATCAACTCCAGAGGCAATACAGAAGAATTCCTTTCTGGTAATGAGTTATCTGTACCATTATTGAAATCTACACTTAAAAACTGGACTGGAAATACCCCAGATGAGTAGGGAGGATGTTCACATTTACATTTGCTTTAACGTAACCATGGGATACCGAATGGTTTGCTGGGGGTGGGGTTAAGTGCCAGGCATAAAACCAATGATGACCAGAGGAGTATTTTTTGTAACGAATCTTCCTTATGGTAAGAGAAATAGGTCAGCAATTCAGTTCATCAGCTTCCCCCTTTTCCCCTTCCCCTACTCTCTCCTGGATCTCCTGTGCTGCTGCACCACTCTTTTGGTCCTTCCTGAAAACCTCATTTCCTTGACAGAGATGAGTTTAGGTTATTTCCCTGGGTAATAGAGTATGCTTTTCCTTTCTGTAGCCTGTTTGTTAGTTCTCTGGAAAAAAAAATAGTAATAGCTTGTCTTGACGCTTTTGCCAGGCATCATCCGTAATGTCTCACTGTTTGACAAAAGGGGAGGGGAAGTAAGCTGCATAAAGTGTATTTATATTGTAGGGTATTCATGAATTCCAAAAGAAAGCCTATACCTAAAACGTCAAGAAGAGCATCCTGCAAATAGTTTCTAAAAATGTGTGCGTGCATGGTTTAAAAAAACCCCAAACATGTCCTCATCCATTCTGTAGTCCTTTCAACTGATTCCTTTTTTTTTTTTTTTTAAAGTTTTAGTATCTTTTATCAGAATCATGCAAAGACATAATGTACACTTTAAATTCTCAATATACACAGTATCCAAGTAGAGGTACAAATAAAATACTGTTTTGGCAGCTCCTTTGCAGTACATAATTTAAGCTTTGATTTTTTAATACCTTTTTATATTTTGGAATTGTGTATGAAATCTGAATTCCTAGCACAGCCTATTTTTAGAGATGGGAGGATATATAGACTTAGTGTCGCTTTATATTAAATGCTGATGAATATTTTTTTGCCCCAGCTGTAAAATTTCCATCGTGCTATAACACTATTAAAATATAATGTTGAATATTTTAGAGTAAGCGTAGAGATGCTGTCATAACACTCAACTAAATCATCAGTCTTCGTTGCTCCACAGGCTAATCTTTTTAGCTTCTGATATAATTGGCTCATAACTTAAGGATCAGTCTGAAATACAACTTGAGCTGCTTGTCGTATGAAGAAAATCCACCATGGAGATCTTTAATTATATCGCCTCTTTCATCTTGACACTTCTGCAGCTTTCAGAATAAGTCTGTTGTGTTTTTTTTATTTATATAGTATCCAATTTTATAAAGTAATTTGCATAACAAATAAATGCATTATATTCTACTTTGCCCCAAGGAGCTTGCAGTCTCACTCTAAAAGGGATTTGAAGATGAAGGGAGGGTGGCAGCTCTTGCTGTGGGAACACATAGTATCCTTCAGCTTTTCTGTGTAAGTACAAGCTGTAAGCCCTTAACTTTGTTTGCAGAATGGTCTTTTGCTTGTTGTTGTGCATCCATAGATCTGCCCATTAGAAGAAGGTTTATTATTAAGACAAAGAGCTGTATGTATGTTGTGTGTATGAAAACGTACGTATAGAGCTGCTTTTTAAAAGTGACTATGCTAAGGGAAAACAATTGTCAGGCCAAAAGATGAAGAATTTCTTTTCTTGGGAAAAAATTGCTTTAAGATACTTTACAGCTGCTGTTAGTGTGTTGCATTGGGGAAGCAAATGAAAATAAGGCTCATCATTGTGTGCCTGATCTGCTGAGCGGTGCCACAATTTTACCAGTTCCTTAAGTCACCTTCTTGGTACCCCTGCTACTTTTCAGCTGAATACTGTTGGATTTATTTTTTGTCTTAGACAATGTTTGAGAGTGGGGTAAGTGGCTGTCATCGTGCTAACAAAGTATTGTAGAGAGCTTCATTACGGAAAAAGACGGCAGAAGGTTTTGAACGAAGTGCAGTCCTGCCTTTGAGAAGAGGATTTCCTGCCTTTCTTGTAAATGTCCAGGTACTTGGGGAGAGCCAAAAGACACTTCCCGGAAGGTGCTGGGCGGGAGGAGAGTCCAAAGGTTTGCACCATGATGCTCCTGCAATGCTCTGCCTACGGGTTTCTCATCCTCCCCAGGTTTCCCATCCTCCCCATCGTTTGCTGGCTGGTGAGCGCTTGGAAAGGAGAGACACGTGCGAGGCTCTTTCCCAGCACGGAGGGCTCCAAGTAGCAGCAGGGAGGTGGTGCAGAGAGGCAGCGTTTGTGTTTTCTGCCTTGGCCATTAAAGCTGGTGTCTTCTTGCCCTGGTTATTTCAGCAGAACCTTCTGACTGAGAAAAATCAGCCTCTGGATGCCACCAGTTCTTATGCTGCTCTAGATCTGCCATCTTCTGCAGCAGCTCTCTTGGAAAAAATGCTTCAGAGGCTTAAAAGGGAAGGATCTTTGGATGGCTTTCAACTGCACTGTAGATGCTGGGAAAAATCAGTGTTTTAAGAGAAATCTCAGCAGCAGATGGTGGTGGCGTTCATCCAAGAGAGCTTCCTCCTTCCTCCCTTTGAAGGCATGGGTTTTTCTAGTGCTCAGATATGGAAGAGCTGTCACTGCCCTGCATGTTCGTGTTGGCTGACTTCCTGTCAGTGTAAGGAAAAAACCCACGGTTCTACATGTTGTTGAAATAATTTCCTCCTCTTGTTTGTGTACCACGCCCCTTTCCCACAAAAACGGGTTTATAGGGGAAGTTTTGTCCATGCCCCAAATTATTTGAGTACTCTCTGCAGGTTTTACTGCATAGAAAATCCTTTACCGTGTGGTAAAGGAGTACTTCATTTTGAGCTAGCACACTTCTTCCCTGGATTCTTAACCTGTGGCTGGGATGTATATAATGAGAGGTCCGTAATTAAGAATCATTTGGTTTAAGTTAATTACCTTAATAGGCTGCCTTTTAGAATTTATCCTGGGTGGCTTACTGAAGGTATAGCTGAGCTGTTGGCAGATGGAGAACACCAGCTGCTCCGTGCAGAGGCTTTCTGCAGCTGGTGCTGCATGGGTGTGTGAAGCCAGCTCCGGTCCGAGGCTGTGTCCCTGCACAGGGCGTTGGATGCTCCTTTTGGGGCAGCTGGGATTTAGCGGAGCCAGTGCTGAGTGAAGACTAGTAAGCCCTGGACCCAGCCTAACTGCAGTTTACACCCAGCTCTGCAGGCATCACTCCTGTTTCCGCGTTAGCTGTGTCTTCTGGTGGGCCAGATGGTGGATAACTGGCGTGGTTTAACCCCACCCTTGATGTTTTGCTAGTTCAGTGGCAACTATAACAACACCTGAAGAAAAAGTAAATTTATATATGTAAAAAAATTGAAGGTCTTGAGGGCACTGAGAATGAGCTGGGATGAAGTTTCTAAGGAGCTGCTGTATTTTTTTTTTGTGACTAGGAAAGCTTCCTAAACCGAAGGACCGACTTGGTGATTGGCATGCCCTAAAGTCTGGAAGGTTTGTGTTCCTGAATGTAGGAGTTTGGTGTGCGAACTTCACAATCAACTTTAAAAGGAACTAGTGTTACTCTACTGAACAAACGCGTGTACTGCCAGCTGAGTGTCTACTCTGAAGTGGAAGCCCGTTAGCTTGCGATGAAGCAGCCCGTACGGTGTTTTCAGAACGTGGCTTCAGCGGGGCACCGTGCCTTAGTTTTTTGGATACTTTTCTGCTGCACCCCAATGAAGGCATCTCCCAAGATCCTTGCTCTCTCTCCTACCCTATGCTCTCTCTATTTTTACCTTTGCATAGCCTGACAAAGTGAGGTTGGGGAGAGCATTGCTGTCTCTAAATATCAGGGTGAGGATGCTTAAAAAAAAAAAAAAAAAGTGCAGGCTTTATAATGCTGAAAAAAAAATTGCATGTCCTGACAGGAACAAATATATTCCAGAAATCAAGAGGTTTCCCAGCACCAGGACAGGAGCTTTTGGGAACCAATCCCTTCATCAGAGCAGAGATGACAAAGCAGCCAAGTGCTTTTAAGAGTGGGAAATTTGTGAAAAGGGAGTCCAAGATGTCAGTGACTGCAACAGACAGGAGAAGACTTTGCTGAGTAAAGTGGGAAGCCTCTTCCTGTTCCTTTTCTTGAGTAGAGCTTGTTAGTTTTCCAACAGAGTTTAAGCGGTATTCAAAAGCACAGTGCATGTGGGGAAACTGGTTTTGGTGATCCTATACATGAACTGGGTATGTAAATAGAGCGGTCTTTACCAGTTCCAGTCACTGGAGGGACTGAAGCAGCAGCAGAAGGCTCTGGTTTGGCTGCCAATGCCCTGTTTTTACCTGTGTAATGTTGATGGTATATTTATTGCTTTTTCTCTCAATAGCAGAGCATGATCCTTGTTCAAAGCATTTTTCTGTGGTAGTTAGTTGATAAATCTGGGACTTCATTCAAACAAAGGCAAAACACTTGGCGGGGGGGTCCTGTTCTGCATTAGCGTGGGAACTGCTGACTTGCGGATGTATATGCCATATTGGGGCTGGCTTTAATATGGCATTAGGGGGGCCTGTGTACAGGTTTTTAGGTTTAAGGTGTCAGGAAGAGCAAGTGAGTGAAGCAAGTGGATGTTTGGTGGGTTTTGGTGTCTGCCGTGCCGACGCAGAGTGTCCATCTCCCTGATGGAGTGGTCGTGGTCTCTGTCACTTCTGTTTGCCAGCTCAGCTGCTGTTGCCACACTTCTCCATGACAAGACCCTTTCTTTTGGGGGTACAGAAATCCTGGAGTTTGTCCTCCCAGCCTTTCCCTTCACTTACACTCTGGGGTCTGGGACTCCCCTTCCCATGAGGGTGCTCCTCCTGGTCTGGTGTCCCTGGGGATATGGTTCTCCTGATGTTACGTGATGAGGCCCAGGCAGCCATTGTTCCTCTCTGAAGAAGTAACTGTTTAATTTAGCTATAGTAAGGTTTTCTTGAGGGAGTCTTGAAATCACATATGTATGCTGAACTTTTCTCCAAGTAAAGCACTTAGTAGACTTTCCGTGCTGAAATGCTGATAGAGTTTGCAATTCTGAATTCTGGAGTATGGATGAGAAATTGTCATGAAAAATGTCCTTGAATTGTTCTTGCTTTCTCTTTCTGTTGGACTGTGATTCAAATTTGTCTCTCCCTCATTCATGAAGAGTTATTTTTATGTCTGTTCTTGTTTGAAGTAAATGCATTAGAAATAGAGAGTGATTGGGATTTGTGCCTCCTAAAATAGAGTTTGCATCTTCTTCCAAGATTTCTTTTGGTGATGGTTGGGGGTGGCCTCTATGTAAATATATAAAAATAGCTCAGTGGTTTAAAAATAATGTGGGTAACTGATGGCTCTAGCAGCTCTTGGGGAACTGTGATGCTCTAAAAGGGGCTGGTTTACCTCTGCTGCGTACAGCAACCAAGTTAACCCACCGAGCAGAGAATACATCGTCTTCAAACGTGTGCTTGCCTGTCGGGTTTGGGGCTTTTCAAAGATCATTTTCTTTCAGAGTGAGTTGCCCTCCTGTCCCTGAGTTGTTTTCTTTGCTGTTCAGCTTTCTTAAGTGCTGCCTCTGGGTATTTGGGTATTGCTCTCTGACTGCTTAGTGCTGCTGCAGCTCGAGTGGCGGGGCCTCGGCATGCACCTCCTGCGCTGCTGGGATGAGGGGACAAGCAACATGCTCTCACTTGGGCAGTTCTGCATTCTGGGGGTGGCTGCTGCTGCTTCCCTGAATTAACTGGAAGGATACCCGCTTTCAAGTAGCGGTAGGAATGAGGGCTTCTTCGCGTTGCACGCTTATCTGTCTGCAGACAAGCAAACATACTTTGCAGAAATAACAGTAGCATGTCATCATGCCTGTCTCTGACATGTAAGAATTTTATTAAAACCCGAGATCCTTCTTTCCAGAGGAACGTTAGTAACATCTAAGCTGCATTCAGGTTTATTTTCTAAACATTCCTTTTTTCTTTTTGGAAAAAAACATAAGGGTTTAATTCTGCTGCCATAAGCCATAACATGTGGCTACATTTTTCTCTTTGCTCTGGAGCCCATATATCTTGTTAGCTCTAGCCTATCCTTTAGCTCATTAATGGTAATATTAATCTGTTCCAGTTCTCAGCTCTAATCGCAGATTCCATCTGATCAGGGTTTTCTCTTGATCTTTTCCAAGAAGCTCATTATCTAATACAGCTGTAAATGTTGCTGGGCCTGACACTAATGCATATTTTGTTCCATGGGGGAATTTGACTAATAAAATAATCCAATTAGACATTTGTTTTTGTCTCCCTGGGGCATCTTAGATTACTTGTCTACCTCAGTTATGTGTTGTAATTAGTTAACGTTTGTACATCCCTTTGATGTAAAAGCACTGGTATTATCCTTGGCTCTGGCTCTGGATCAGAACTTTATAAAAGGAATAGCTGGGGATTAAAATTGTGGCAGTGTCAGATGGGTGTATGGGTACTGTCAGACCAGTGCTGTGTGCATCTTCAGTGCTGCATGGTGGTGGTGTAAGTATTTTGAGTATTGTGTATCACATGTTGGTTGCTCCTGAACACGAGGTATCTCAAAACAGGAGTCGTGCTCATGTACAGAGGAGTCTCAGCCACACTTGTCAAAGACAGACCAGACTGCTAACATTTCTTTCTTTGTTTTCCACTTGAAAACGAACAGATCAAACAGGACTGCATTTTGCAGTCCCTAGAGAATTGCATTAATTAATTCAGTTTATAACTATTTTGCTGGTGGTGTGACAGTATCATACCCTGTTTCTTTTTCTTTTTTTTTTTTCTCCTCTCTCTAGTCTTTCCGTGGTTTGGCTTGGATATTGGAGGGACCTTGGTCAAACTTGTTTATTTTGAACCAAAGGACATCACTGCTGAAGAGGAGGAGGAGGAAGTGGAAAATCTCAAAAGCATCCGCAAATACCTGACATCAAATGTAGCCTATGGATCTACAGGCATTCGGGATGTGCACCTTGAACTAAAGGACCTTACCCTGTGTGGACGTAAAGGCAATCTGCACTTTATACGCTTTCCTACTCATGACATGCCTGCTTTTATTCAAATGGGAAGCGAAAAACACTTCTCAAGCCTCCATACTACCTTATGTGCCACGGGAGGTGGAGCGTACAAATTTGAGCAGGACTTTCGCACAGTATGCATTTTTGGCTTCTATATGATTAGGATCTGGTAGTGCAATTTTTTTAAAGCTTAAAACTAGAAAACTTTCTCTGCAGACTCTAAAATTCTCTAAATCTTAGCTTTGGAAGAGTGTACCTAACTCAAATTAAACTTGATTCAGGAAACAGCATGTGGAGTCAAGTTCACATCTCCAAATTAGGATACTTTCTTTCCTGAAAGTGCATGTAACATTCCTGTAACTCTAAAATTATTCACTAACTTCCATGGCGTGTGCTCTTACAAGACTTTCTCTGTGTTATTAATCTCTGATTATGGTGATCTCAGTCTTGTGGGGGTTTTTCCTCATTGCTGTCTTTCACATGTTTAATATTTGTTTTATTGTTCCTTTGCTCACGTGGTGTCATTTCTAACACACATGTGAGTGAGCTGACTGAGGTTGAGTCAAATTTGGTGGTAAATTGACTGAAAGAAGGTTAGTAGTTGGGATTTGACATCATCATGTGGCTTCATTATAAGTTTGATTCTTGTTTATAAGTGAAAAACATGTGTGATAAATACTTCGGTTAACCAGGGCTTAAAAAAATGCACCAAATAAAGAGGCTTTTTGTGCCGTCGAGGCAGTGACATGAGGGGAAAACAATTTCATAACTTCCTTTTTTTGTGTGTTTTTGGGGATGGGTTTGGGGGTGTGGTTTTTTTTTGTTGGTTTTTTTT
>VYZV01003267.1:351371-381869 GCA_013401275.1 Pandion haliaetus | reverse complement strand
GGGGCAGCAGGGCTGGGGAGCGTACCGGGGCGTTCGGGGGGGACGTTGCGGCGTTGCAGGAGGCCGTCGGGTGGCTCGATGCTGCTCCCTCGCGCCCCACGCTGCTTCCCGGCGGACGTCGTGCAGGAGAAGGGATGTGCTGGAAGAAGGACGTCGGGCAGGCGCCCGCGGAGGAACCAGAGTCCCCTCGTTGCCCAAGGAGAGGAATCGAGCCGGGGCTCGAGTGCAAGACCCTTCATCCCGGCACGGCTCCGCAGAGGCAGGTTTTTGGGGCGCGGGGGTCTTCCGCTTCGGCCGTCGGGGACGTGCCCCCCCATAAAGTGCTCCGGGCTCCCCGCCCGGCCACCTGCGTCCTCGCCTGTCCCTCCGTGCTGGTGCCGTAGTGCTTTGGTTGCCTCCGAGTCCCCCGGGCGGGCGGCGGGGCAGTTTCTGGCGTGGCGGAGCTATACGATATTCTCTGCGCCGGGGAGGGGGCCCTGGGGGGGGCCGGGGTCCTGCTTGCTGTGCAGCTGGGCCAGCTGCAGCACCGGCATGTTGCAGAGCGGACACACTTTCCGCACCTCCAGCCATTTGATGAGGCACCTGGGGGGGGGACACACACACAGACACGGGGGGGGGGGTCATGACAGGGGTGCTGCAAACCCCCCCAACCCCCCAGCTGGGTGCTCCGTGCACCCCTTCGGGGTGGCAGCCACCCCTGGCCCCCCCCAGCGGGGGTGACGGGCCATGGCCCGGGGGCCACGTGCCAGGTCGGATCGGTTGCCCTCCCTGCAGCACTGACGCTGCCGACTTTTTAATTCACCATTTAGGTGCCTTTACATTGTATTAGGACATTTTTGTGTGTGTGTGTATACACATGGCTTTTTGAGGACATGTAATAAATTTGTATATATATATATAATTGATATCTATTTATAAAAAAGATTTAAAAATGTATACATGCACAAAATACATATATACACAAAAAGGTATATATGAATATATTAATTTTATAAATACGTAACCTATCTACTGTATATATACACAACATACATATATAATGTGTATATATTATGCATGTAAAATTCAGTGTTTTACATTTTTATAAAATACATACATACTATATATATATATACACACATTTTTCATAGAAGCATAGACTGAGTTGGAAGGGACCCATGAGGATCATCGAGGCCAACTCCTGACTCGCCACAGGGCAACCTACAAGTTAAACCCCAAATCCAAGCGCTTTGTCCAATGCTTCTTGAACGCCAACAGCCTTGGGGGCCGTGACTGCTTCCCCTGGGAGCTTGTTGCTGTGCTTCTGAATATCTATTTTACAAATATATATAAATTTTGTATATGTGAATACACACACACACACAAATGTACATACACGTTTTGGAATATATAAAGTGAAGCGGTTTTGCTAGTTCACAACTGGACTTTTGCTGCTCCAAATGCTCCCATTCATCCCATAAAGGGCTTTTGCTGCAATTCCCCTCTTTCCCTGGAATTGGGGCGGGAAGAAACCCTGGAGAGGGGAGCAGAGATCCCAGGAGACCTCACACCAACAGTCTCCCCGGGGCCGCCGGGTGGGATTTGGGGCAGCCCGGCTTCCGTCTCCTGTTCCCTGCACTTACTTTCTGTGGAAGGCATGTTTACAGGGACAGATCCCCAGCTCGTCCTTGGGCTTGAACTCCTCCAAGCAAACGGCACAGATCTGAAAGACGTGAGAGGCGGAGAGAGAAGGCAGTCAGCAGCCAGGAAGCATTTTTTTGCACATACAAACTACATGGGTGTCTTCAAACTGGCCAAAACACTCTCCCTGAAATAAAAAAAAAAACCCTAAGCGATGCCCTCGGCCAGTTTCCATGTTCTCCCCGGTGCTCACCTCACCCCTGCCTTTGGTTTGAGGCGGGGGGGGAATGGGCAATTTGGCTTCTGATGCCAGTGAGGGTACACTGCGGGGAGGGAGAAATACTTCCCAGTACCACAGGGAAAGCAAACGCCTCTTTTGCTATAAACCCTTCGTTTTGACCAAGAAGCTGCTTTTTGCAGAAGTCACATTTGGGAGGTTTCTGCATTGCAGAGGGGTGAGATTCCCCCTTAAAACCTTCCCAGACTTCACTGCCCAGGCTTTGGGATCACAGGCTGAGCCTTGGGTCTCCCTTTCCCAATGGAGGGGACCCTGGAGCCCCCCCCGGGAGCAGCAGCTGCAAGGCTGGGATGTGTGTTGACATGCCAGGAGGCTTTAGGGTGCAGGGGGATGGATCCATGCTGCTTCTTGGTCCCTGGGACTGAGCTGCATCCGCAGGGATAACTCTGGGAAGAGGAAAAGGCAAAGGGTGCATCTCTGCCCCGGGGCTGGGAAGGTTGGTGGCTGTTTTCCCATTGGGCAAGAGACCCAGCTGAAATCTCCTTCCCCCACGCTGCCAGTTTTTCCTGACTCATTTTGGATATTCCTCGGGATTTTGGATATGTTTTTCCCAGTCCCCCTCCCCTGCCCCCCAGCCTCGGAGTCTCCAGCAGCCCAAAACAAGGGCCAGCCCTGCTGCCAAAAGCCCTCGGGATGAGGCAGGCGGCTGGCAAGCGCGGCAGGAGGCTCCCGGCTTTCCCGGGGATGTGGCGCCCGTCAATACTTTCCAGCCACCCAAAGCTCGTTGGAGACTTTTTTATTGAACGAATGAATGCTGGCGTAGCTGCTCAGATTGGTCCCTGAGGAACACACGCATCTTGAGCCCCGTGAAAGCCAGGGAGAGGCAGAGTGATGGAAAAAAAGAGGAAAAACAAGCCCAGAAACATGGGGCTGAAGAGCTTGGTGGGGACATTCCCCTCTGCAAGGCTCCGGGCAAGCCCTGGCAGCCATCCCATGATGTTGCAAAATCACCCCTGTGCTCCGCTTTCCAGAACAGCTTACTGTAAATACCCAGATCCAAATGCCCCAAAAGGCATGTTTTGGAAGGGGCTGGAGCAAAACCCACCCAGCCTTTCCCAAATCCCAGGGAAGAGCTCGAGCTGCTCTATCCCCTTCCCCACGGACCCCTCAACTTCCCCGAAAGCATTTGGGCTGGGAGAGCTGCGGCAAGCTGGGAACCGAGTTGATGGAGGAGGAGGACAGAGGGTTAGCACTGCCGTTCCCAGCTCCGGCACGTTCCCAAATCCCCCCCTGCAAGGAGCTTCTCACCGCGGGAAGTGCTATTAAGTCTATGCGCCTGCAAAAAACCCCACTACGAGTCAATTTAATGCGAGCGGATCAGAGATAGGGGCCTCAAACCTCGGCTGCAGGGTGCATAGGGTGAGGATGAAATGTGGGACAGGCTCTTGTTGCTCTGCTCAGGGAATTAAAAATAAAATAGCTTATAAACAAATGGAGTTGGTATTTAACAGACGAGCAGACTTGTGTCTCGGATGCGGGTGGGCATTTTTGTTGTCATTAGGGGAAATAAATCCAGCCTGTGTTTGAAGCAGGGTTCGAGCAGATTCCTGCTCAACTTCACCATGAAAAATGGTCTGTAAATAGAGACACTCGGCCCTGAAAGAGCCTGAAACCTGCAGGGAACAGCTAATGTGTTTTAAACCTCAAGGCGCAGGTAGGTAGAGGTGGATTAGGGTAACACAGTTACTCCGAGACGTGTTTCAGCCTCCGGAGATCCTCTTAACTCGTTAACACAGAGGGACCCAGCAAGGAGCCACGGCTGTGCCCACATCGTGGGGACGGGGCAGGCACTGGCGCAATTCCCCCTGCGAAGGTTAAACGCAAAGTCCACCGGGGCTTTGACTTATGGCTGCCGCAGGCTCTGCCCTCCTCCCAAATCCGAGAACAAACCCCCATGGTTTTGGGGCTGGAAAAAAAGGGGGTTTAATTCTTAATACGTCCAAGGAGACATCCCTTCGCCTGCCTCTTTCAGGCAGCTCTCCTCTGCAAAGCTGCAAACCAGGAGCGCGAGGGGCAGAAGCCTGGAGAACATGTTTACCTCTGATTTCAATTAAATCCCAGCAGAGTTTACTCTGCCCAAGTAACGCGGCCAGCAGAGATGTGCTGGATATTGTCATGCTCTGACGGTGGCGAGGCAGAGCGGGGCTGGAGGGGACATAACCGTCAAGGGACACTGTTTATACACAGCTTAGCCTGCATCTGCCTCCCCTTTTATACACAGATTTTTATCGCAGTGATAATAATAATGCAATAAATAATAAAAACAATAACGCAGTAAATAATAATTCATGATGCTGCAGTAAATAATAATAATAATAATACAGTAAATAATAATAATGCAGTAAAAGCTAAAGGGGACCCAGAAGGAGGCGGGAGATAGTTTAATGCAGACCCCCTTTGCAGATACACTTTTACTGGCTGCAAAAACAAGCAATTAGACTCGCTTAAAGAGAAAAGCAGCATCAGGAGCTGCTGTCAACCTTGTAACGAGGCAAGAGGCTGCAGAGCAAACCCCACTGCTGGCAGCAAGCAGGTGGTGATGCCAGCACACCTCTGCAGCTGCATAAAATCACCGCGAACCCCCTGTGCTGCCCCCAGGCACTCACAGACCAGGACGAAGGCTTCGAGGTGCCCCGTTTCTCCAAAACCAAGTAAAGCAGTTGTGCTTTCCAGATTTCCAAAGCACACCTAGCTGTGTGTTTTGCTCCTGATGGAGTTAATTTTGAGTTTTTGCAGCCTCCTACCTGTGCCAGTCTTTGCCTGTCCTCCATCCCCTCCCCAGTGCAAGGAAGAGGAGGGTGAGGGAGTCTTTGCCGCTACGCTACCGCCCCAGGGACGTACTCACCTCGTGTAGGTTCAGCTCCTTCACCTTCTCCTTGAGTATAACCTGTAAGACAGAGCGCCAGGGTCAGGACGCAGCTTCTGCCACGAGCATTCGCAGGAAAAATCTCCGTGAAGAGTGATCCCATTTAGCATCCCAGTAGAACTGGAAACCCCCAGTAAACCTGACACAGCCAGCGAGCACATCGGGTCTTCACCCCTGCACAGGAACAGGAGGAAGGCAGCGCTGGCACAGCTATAACCACTAACACGAGGACCAAATTCAGGAGGTCTCCTCCCAGATTTAAACCTCCTGGGCTCCCACACTGCAAGAAGCTCCTGCATGGACATCTGCCACTTCATTTTCACTTCGTCCAGGCTAAACACCTGGAGAGGGCTATAAATCCAGGACAACCATGTGTTATCATATCAGCCCAACTCCACCCAGATCAGTGGCAGAAAAATTACACAAGCCCCGGAGAAAACAGGACATTGAAGCAGCAACCTGACACCAACCTCTTGGCCGTGTTTATTTTAACAAGGGCGCTGGCGCGTGTGGGTGCGTGCAGAAAACAGCTGGGTTTGCCAAGGTGACATGGAGGTGTTCCCTACGAGATCCCCATGGGTGCGAGTGGTCCAGAGCAGCTGGGTCCGATCCGGGGAGCAGATTCGGACCCCACAAAACATCGTTTGATTGCTGGGGAAGTGACGGCATTACTGCTCACCAGCAGGAAATAAGGTGAGGGTTTGGAGAGGTTGCCCGGTTGAGGTGCTCCAGGGGTGGAGATGTCCCCACCGCTCAGGAACCTCATCTGAAAATGCGAAGACCTGCAGACTAACAGGTGAGAGATGCTCCTGGGGTGCCCAGCTGGTAGAAAAAAATTAAATCAGCAGGGACAGCGGTTTGCCCGAGTGTTACAACTTCTCTTCGAAGACCGAAAGCCTTCCAAGGAGAAAAACAACACAAGGAAACCTGCAGGAGTGACTACTCCAACATGGATATGGCGCTAAGCCGAAGGGGAGAAGATGACAATTTACTGTGTATCATCTCACCTGTTTGTAGGCGTAAAGCTCTTTGTGTGCTTGATGTCTGAGCCTGCAATCAAAATGGAGAAATGTGAAGGTAGGTAAAAAAATCAGGCTTACTGTAATACCCCAAACATTTCATTTCCCTGCTTTCCAGATTTAATTTTTTTTTTTTTTTTAATTTTTCATTTTGGAACTGAGAATGGCCACGTGAAACGACGCATTTAAGCAACAACCAGCTTTCCCTGTAGCTGGGAGGGCAACTTCTCCATCCAGAAGCATGCAACCTCCTCCCCTTCTCCTCTTTCAACCCCCCTAATTTTCCACACAGACATCACCTGCACTGTTAAGACCAGCCAAAGTTGTTGAGTAAATCACAAGCTGCCATAAATACCCCCAGTTTTCAACCGCTTCTGCTGCCAACAATTTCTAGACTGGACGCAGCACCTTCTTCCAAGCGATGGGTATTCAGACCCGAGGAAAGCTCTGCTCCTGCTTGAGCGAGGACGGGGAAGGAAACCTCCCCACTCAGAGTTTTCCCACCGAGGCCCCCATCATGCTGCTTGGGCGATGTTGGTTTCCTCAAACACAGCTTTATCTTCTATCACAAGATCAATTGTGCTGCTTCTGCCGCCCAAACTCTCAGGAAGAAGCATGGAACAAGAGGTCATCTGTCTGGTTGAGCAAGCAAAGGATGGCTATTTATCTGAAGACAACACCAGAGCAGAAAGCTTTGGAAGAGAAGCAACGGGACATCTTCCATCTCTTGCCTCCTATCACAGGGGGCAACTTAATAACCAGAGATAACTGCTAAAAACTGCAGGAGAGTGAACCTGTATCATCTTGGGATTTTTTGTTTGGTTTTGTTTTTTTTTTAATCAGGAGAGCAGACAGGTGTGTGCTATGTTAAAGCACAGGGTGACAAGCCCACGCAACCCTGCCCCAGGGAAGGAGCCGGGGCCAGAGGCGATGCAGCGTAGAGCAAAATCAGGATTATAAACTGCACAAGCTGCTTCCCCCCACCTACCTTTCGAAGCACCGTGCTCAACACAATTTTGGGGTTTTGGGTGGGTTTTTTTTCTTCAACAGCATCCATTCCTGGAGCAAATCAAGGGGTGGAGATGGAGGAGATGATCCTATTCCAAAAACACCTGCTGCAGTGGGAAGTCCAGCTGGTGGCAGCAGGAATTTGAGGCCACAAGCAAAGGCTGGTCCCATCCCCTCCCTCTCCAGCCTCCCCTCTCCAGGAGGCATGGCCTTTGTCCCCATTCCTGGGGACTGAGCGAAACAGCAAACATACACACATCACATCCCTCCATAGTTTTCAGTTCAAACTATTATTAATAAAACATCTTTCCACAGCAGAACAAGCAGCAGCTCATTTTCCACAGCCCGGTGGAGTGCTTTGCAGGCATCAGCTGGCTGGAGAAGCTGATTATGCTCCTTTTTTTAAAAAAACAACCAACCAACTAATATTGCTTCTCATTACGAGACATAGCATTTAGTGAAGTGCTGTGGAAACTCAATAGGGAAGTCATCAAGGATAAAGAGTTGGCCAAGGACTTTTAATAAGATGACAATGTGAGTCTGCAGGGCTTGGACAGTCATAGGAGTATTTTCCCCAGCCAGCCTCGGGTGTGATTTCAAATGGGAAACCCCTTGCCTGTAATTTCACTTCTCCAAAAAACATTCCAGGGGCTGTCTCAAACCCCGGCTGTTTCACCCTGAGCTCTCAGCGGCTTTCTGATCCTGCAAGGCTGCAGAGAGAGAGTTATAAAACTAGGATGTAAAAATATTATCTCTGTCCTTTTTGCTGAAAAACACCCTCCCAAAATGTCGTGGGCCTTAACAGTCAAGGAATGGGTAAAAATGCACCTTCACGTTTCAGGAAGAGTTGCAGTAAGTCAGCTCCTGAGCCCTGAATTTAGTGGGGAGCCATCCCTCCTCCTCTAATGATGCTGCCTGGCAGAGAACCTGCCTGCAGAGCCACAGACAAAATTGCAGCAGGCAGGAAGGAGAAGGCTGGGGTTGCGTCCCTCCACCAACGACCCTGAGCCGAAATGCAAGCAGAAGATGCACGAACAATAGAGAAAACAGGATGAAACTGGCCTGATCCGCAGGGATCCCAGCGGCTGGGAAACTGGTTATGAAACACAGATGGGGCAAAGCAAGATGCGCGGCTGGAGACTGCGTACAAGGGGAAAAACTCCCAGCACAGTAAAAAGCATCTGTCTTACGGAGCACTGAGCGGCCGCGGACACATTGGCCTTGATAAGCCAAAGCCACCGAAGGGAAGGTGTCGCGCAGAACAAGCCCAAGCATCTGCGGACACCGTGGAGTCATCTGGACCAGCGATGGGGAAGAAGCAACCATCTGGCCACTGATTCGTGCAGCTCCGTGCCATCGAAGCATGGATGCTACAATGCCACGGGCTGGTGCTGAGCTAGATGGGGAGACTTTGCCAAAAAGAAAAAACACCAAAACTCGCTGAAGGTTATGGGGAACGGCACGAGCACATCTGGTCCCAAAGCGTGCGAGCTCGGTCTGCTTCTCCACACTTTCCTTTCAAAGCCAGGATCCTGGGCCAGATGGATCCTGGTCGGACCTAGTGCAGCTGTCGTAACGAGACCCCAGATCCTGGCAAGCGTTACTCCCCATCGGACCCAGGGCTTCATCCATCTCGTGTCAAGAGCTACGACTCTGGAGGAATTTCTGGCAGATATCTGATTTAGATAAGGGACCACACAGCGTCTTAAAAGCCAGCGTGTGGCTGGAGACCGTGCGTGCATGCACGCTGTCACCCATCCCTGAATTTAATAACTGCCTTTCGTGGATTTTGTGATCTCTTCCCAAGCTTTCCATGCCTCCTGCAGGACAGGGAGTGCCCCATTTCTCTGGGTGACTCTGAATCATCTATAGCAAGCCAACAACTACGGGAATAAAATGCAGAGGAAACAACTTTTTGCAGGTTTACCTCCAAGATCTGCTTATTTGACACTTTACAGTAGAAAGAGTAGAAAGCTACCACGCACTGGCTCTCCCCAGCCCAGCTGGGCTCCTGGGGCTCTCCAAACCCAACCACTGAGTTTGATCCTGGCAAGTTTGAATGCAGAAGGAAAAAGCACTGTAAAAAAAGTGCTTTTTAAGGGCTACGTACCCCACGCCTCCCACAGACTTTGAGCCACTCGTCTGGGCAGAGACGAGCCCCGTGCAACTCGCAGCAAAGCACGGGTAGAGAGGATGCTGCAGCTTTTACCCAGGACGAGCGTGCACACCTTTCAAATGCTTGGCAAGCATAGCATTTGGCTCAGCATCCTTCTGAATTGGGTTTTAGGGGACTGAAGGCAACATGAGGTTGTTACTGTTATCAATTCATCAGAGATCTGACACAAACAGCTGCCTGCAAAATTTCATTTCCTTTTTCTTCCCTTTTTTTTTCCCCTCATTTTTCCAAGCAGAGGCAGCAGCCATGAGAGTGGGACCCTTGCTTTATACCGGAATGGTTTGCAGTGGCAGAAGAGGTCGAGATTCACCTGGACTGCACACAGTGATGATGTTTGCTTAGCTTTTGGTTGAAAATCCTATTGGACTCCGTTTTGAGCCAACCCAATTAAAAACATCACTTCTTCCTCCTGTCGGAGTGGGCAGCACATTCTGTATTGACACAGTTGCAAAGCGCAGCCCACATGCCCTCCTCCCCCGGCGCATCCTTTATTTAATGCCGTCAGCTCCGTGATTATGGGTAAATACACCAGATATTGGCTCTTCCACACTCCGGATGCCTCCCCAGCCGGGGTGCGGAGAAAGGCTGCATGGGATGCTCTGATCCAGAGCAGGCGCTGAGAACCAGGGCCTGGAGGATGGTGTCATGAGCTCCGCTTGTTATTTGCCAATATTTGCAGATGTGCGAGTCACGAGAGAAAAGGGAGAGGGAGAGGATGGGCTGCATTGCCTCTGCACCTAAGCAGGGCCTGGGAAAAAGCCACAAGCCGCTGTTACCTACAAATAACCCCTGCGGGTGCAAGCGGAGCCCTGGAGCTCCCAAGGGGATCATCCTTGCCTGCACCCCTCTGCCCTGGGTCGATTGCCCTGTGACGACATGGTTTGATCCATGCTGCATCTGTTTGTTAAATTAACACCTCTCTTTTATACAGCCTCCAGATGTAATTCTGTATTAAAGCCACGCATCTTATTGCAGAAGGGGTCAGGAATGCATGGGGTAATCCAGGAGGCTTTAGCAGCTGGTTCGAAACGGGGAAAAATTCAATTTAAATTCAGTATCTTACTTTGTATACCAAATCCTCCTGCTGCAAGGCTACGGGTATTTGCTTGCTACACAGCCAGGCACCAGCAATGCTTTGGTGTTAGATGGCACTGAAAGAGAGCGACATGGCAAACCCTTCCCGGAGCAATCATTTGGGATGCTCTGTACTTGCAGGCAGATGGTCCTCATCCCGCGGTCCTTCTACAAGACTTTCCAAACCACGCCGAAGCTCAAGCTTTTCTGCCCCACACAAGCTGAGATTACACAGCAAATTCAAAGGAGGTGGATGCTCCTGGGGCACATCGGCACATCTAAAACCCATGGCACGGTGAAACCCTCCAAAATGGGGGCTGGAGGATTCTTGTTTGGCTCTCTTTTGCCCATAATAAAGCTGGCAGTGGTGGTCTGAGGAGCAATTTGTAGTCTCTGTAGAGTTTAGGGCTGTAAACGGATCGTTAGATGATCTAATCCAACCTCCCATCTACCGTAGTTTGTTAAATAGCACTTTGTTACTCCCAGGAATGGGAGCCAAAACGTCTCATCCAGAAAGGTCCTCTGTCTTGATTTAAAGACATGAAGAGATGGAGGATTTGCCACTTCCCTTGCTGGCTTCTTTCACCCGTTACTCACCCTCTCTCTTACAACACGCCTCCAACTTCTAAATTTAAAGATTTTCTGGCTTGATCTTCCAGACATTACCACTTGTTATTTCTTCTTTGGGGCAGAACACACCCAGCAAGACCCAGTGCCCAGGAAAATACTCTGAAAGTCCAAACATCTCTTAATTTTGCAAGTGAGCCATATAGATTCAAGCTCAATCTGGGCAAAGAACGTCCTTGAGCCTTCTGAACACTATTTGTCTATTTTTTTTTGCATCCCCTCCCACTGGCGTCCCAGTTAAAATGCAAACACTGGACACAGATGCAATATCCCAGCACAGACCTTGTTAGCGTCGAGCACAGAGACACAAATTGCCACAGGTCAGGGATGACCCCTCAATCTGTTTCTGCCTTGTCTGCCAGGGTGGACAGATGCATTGCACCTTCAAACACCCTTTTCTTGTGGATAATTGCAGGCAAAAATGAAGATAGGATGCCCAGACAGCCCAAATCATGCCTGGATAAGCCTGGATTTGGGCTCATCTGCAAGTTTTACGAGGTTTTGCTTTGTACAGAGCTGAAAATAGGCAGAAATTATCAAATATTTAGAAGGTGACACCGAAATCTTGCTTCCCTGGTCTACAAAAGCAGGACAAAACATTTTCAACACCCTCTGGATAGAAAATCTGGTGGCACTGGCTGCTGTGAGCCAGCCAGACACAGCCTCTGTGGTGCAAGAAGAGACCAGGCGCCTGTCTTTCAGGGATGGATGGAGGGAATGCAATGGAAGTACAGCTAGCAGGGAGCTGGGGCCATCTGAAAAGCCAGAGGATGGAAAAGGGGATGGAAAAGCTCTTCGGCAATTTGGCAGAACTCTGGGTGCGCAGGATTTCGGCAGCTGCTGCCAGCACAGTGATGCCCTGTGCTCCTGGCCACAGGGACAGGCACAGCCGGCCCCGCATCCTGGGTTATCAGCACAACTTGCCCCCATTGCCGCCTCGATTCCCAGGCACCATGTTTTTCCCCACTTGCCTCTTGCTTTTCTTCCAGCAGGAAGAGTTTCTCCTCTTAATTAGTAGCCCAACTCACTCCCCAATGGCCCATAAAATAATTAAAACAAGCCCCAAATTGGAACAACCTTTAACCCTCCTGCCCTGCTCCCCATTGTTCAGATTAACAAATCAACTCTGCATCATTAATCTCTAAACTGCGCTGTTGAATGAGCAATTTGTGTACAATAACGAACAGAGCAGGTATTAAACATTTCTTAAGCACACAGGACACAAGTTACTCATTAAAGAGGAAAACGTGTTGAAACATTAAGCAGAAAGCAGCAACCATAAAACATCCCTTTCCAGTTTGAGCATACATATAAATACATCTCCTGTTTTAAAGTGGATAATGTAATTGCCTTGCAGGACTGGTAACTCTAAGACGTGTTGGGCAGACGGCGTTCAGTGCTCACTGTGTACGCGCTGGGTCTATTGGCTCTATTAGGGATGAACGTTGGGTCTGACACTACATGGCTGAGAAAATTCTTTGATGATGAGGGCAAGTTAAACCACTTCAGGGGTCACATCAGGTTGGCACGAGATGCATCGCAGAAAGACAAGGTGATGCCATCCACTTTTTGGGATGGAGGGATTGGCAACAGCCTCGGTCTGAACCGGGGCAGCTCTTGAAAGCAGCCAGGGAACCTTCCCTTACCTGATCAAGTAGCAACAGAATAGCAAACTGAGGATGAAGACGAAGATGGCCGTGCCAAAAACCACGATGTATATGTTGAGAGGCAGGTTCTGGAACCCGATGTTCGGCATCCTGAAACTGTAATGCTGGAAGTCCGAGCTCATGGGTAGGCTGCAGAGACAGGGAGAAAACATGGATGTGAGGCTCCTTTGGCAGGTCGGGATGCCCTTTGGAGACTAAAGGCAGGTGGCAGGGGAAGGAGAGGGCAATAAGCAGTGCTGCCTTCTCGCTCGTCACCCACCCTGGGTGAAGGCATCCTTGCCCAAAACCAAGCCCCCAGCTCGGTAACCCTGAAAACAAAGCAGGGCTGGATCAGCCAGATTTTTCTTCTCCCACTGTGAGCTTCTCCTCCAGCTATTTTCCCCTTTTCCTTACACGCGTCATCCTTTAAGTTAAATGCTGCATCAGAGGGATGGTAGGGATTTGCATCCAAGCAGCCCCGGCTGCAGCCAATGTCCCCCAAGCCTCTCGTTAGTTAGGTCAAAATACCGAAAGCAGCCAGAAAGCCTCATAGCAAGGCAGGTTTTCCTTCCCTTCCCCTCCTGCAGTTTCCAACACTGATTCCTCATTCCATAGAAATCCCCCCTCCAAAACCATCAAGCATGCACACAAACCAGCACAGGTTCAACACGCTCCCAGCACATCTCTGGCAGAAAGGAGAGGACAAGGACATTCCTATGCCACATGGCAGCGCCAACGAGAAATTATAGGGACCATAAAACAGACTTGGTTTGTTTTTTCCACATGAGATCCAGGTTTGGTGGTTTAAGGCTATTTTTTCAGGTTTCTGCTTTATTCCTCAGTACAACCCCCGGCTGCTTCCCCCCAGCAAAACCCCCAAGCACCCGTGAGCAGCAGCAAAGAGGAAGATGCAACGATTTTGCCTGTTGACATACCACATCTCGGACGCGTGACCAAAACCTCCCTCCCCTCAGAGAGACCCGGTTAAACCATGAGCAGCTGCTTGGGATAACAACTTCAGCATATCATCTCTCCCATGATTTTAGTTTTATGATTCACTGCATGGGACACTAATATTTTACAATAACCCCAACAGGGTGTTTTTCAGGAGTCAGGCAGAAAACCAGCCCAATGTCTCTGTATCACCTTAAAAACTCTCTTGCTGCCAAACACCATGTTAATACTCAAAACCTTTAACTGGAAAGCACATACTTATTATTTCTTCGTCTTATTCCTTTCTATTGCAATCATTCTCTGAGCCACTCACCCTTGAATGATCACAACTGTCTCTAGCCAGGCATAAAGTTCACCCACCCCCAGCTTAGAAAAGGAAGTTGAAAAATATGCCTTGTTTTCCTTTCTGCCCACAGGAGAGGGCTGGACATGCAATTAAATTTCACAACAAGCAGGGAAAGTACCTGAAGTCTGAATCCTGTTTCCCAAATAAAATTACTAGGGGATAACAAAACCGTCCCCCGGAGCGGGGAGTTTTCAACGGTGCATCAATTACACTGCTCCCAATTTTGCATGGGGTGAGAAGATGGTGGGGAAACTGCAGGACCTGAACCCAAATGTGCCGAGAAGCGGTGCTCCAAAAATAAAAGTATCCTCTGAATGTCCCACTCCTCCAAGCAGCATCCTTGCTTCTGCATCTCCTTTCCCCCTCGAGACCCCTTTTTTGCCAAACACCCTAGGCTTTCCCCTATCCTCCCATCATATATGCATTGCTCATATACATGTTGCATGCTCCCCAGCAAAAGGGAGCAGACTCACCTTTCATCCCGGCTGCTTCGCTGGCACTAGCCCCTTGCCCGCACCCTCCTCGCACCCCTCGCTGAAGACAGCATCTCCGCCAGTGCCGAACACCCGCCCAAGAGCCTCCTCGCTCCAGCTGCTTTCGGCTTCCTTGGCTCACTGGAAGTTTTGAGGCGATTTCTGGTAAAGCCTGGATTTGATTAAAGCCTCCAGAGACCAACACGCATGTTCAGAAACTCTCCCGGCCAATGTGGAAATGCTACAAGAGCTCAGGGAGCCAGCACACCCCCCTGCAAGCACTGGTGGGGATGGGATTTTATAGCACAGCAACCACCCAGCAGCTCACACTCCTCCACCAACGCTTGCTCCACTCAGCTGAGCTGTTTTGCTTTGCAAATAAATTAAAAAAAGCCCAAACCTTTGTTCCCGGCTGCAGCAGAGTTAATGCGCAGCTCAGCGTCGCTGCGTAGGGTTGGGTTTGGTTTTCATCTCTGCACCGTTTGCTGGGTCAAAGGGATTTTAGACGGTTCAGGGGTTCTCCCCTTGGTCACGCTCACGTGACAGAGGAAGTTTCGGCTGGAGGATGAGGCTCCTGCTGTCCCCACTCACCCTCAGGCTTGTGCTGACAGTCACTGGCATTGGCCAAGGTGTTGGCCAAGGTTGGCTGGCTCCAACTCAACCACCCAAGAGAAAAATCAAATGTCCTCCATCTGGGAAAGCTTTGGGTGAGTTTTTGCAAGGAAGGGGAGACCACTCTGGGAGAAGAGGCAACAAAACAAATCAGCACTGGACTATTATTTTTCTTTTCCTTACAACTCCTTTAACTTTTGACACTCTTCTTACCAGAGCCGGGGGCTTTGGTTCAGCTCTCCCACCAGGAGATGCCACAGTGGACCAAGCACAAAAAAACCAGACAGTGGGTAAAGAAGATGCAGGCTGCATTTAGGGCAGCAAATCTCATCAATCCAGAAAAACTCCTTGTGGTCATGTCCAGCTGAGCTGTGCAGCTCTTTCACTGGTCCCCATGACCACAGCCACAGCTAGAAACCATCACAGCCGCCAGCAAAGAAATGGTCCATAGAGTTCCATCCCACCCACAGCATCCTACTCTCTTCTTCTAACAGTACCACCTCCCTAATATTTTGCCCCAAAAGGACATCACCAATGCAGCTGTGACCTACCTGCTAGCCATACCGCAGGGGTTCAGCCTCCCAAAACAACGCTTTGGTCCCCTATAGTGCAAGTCCGGCGAGTCCCACACCAGATTCATCCAACCCCCGTGTGAAATAACCTTCTCCACATTGGAGCTACCCCGGTCCTCCCTCCCTCCTGCTGCAACAGCTGAGAAACGTTATGGCAAAACCCATGGAGGTTAGAGGGAAAAAATAAGTTAGCCTGCACAGGATCCAGGAAACTGTTAACTTTAAAAGACTCCACTGAAATTTGATGATTTTAAACAGCCAAGCTTTGGGGTTGGGTTTTTTTTTTTTTGTTGGGTTTTTTTTTTTTAGGGGAGTTAGGGGGGAGGAACTGTATTTTAATCTGCTTCAGATTTGTGAGAGCACAGCCAAAAGAAATAAAAAAGGAGCCATAAAGAAGGATGAAAAGTTTCTGGTGCAGAACAAAAGCCTCCCTGTTGCTCTCTCCATGGCCGAGGCATTTCAGAGCAGGCAGATGCCCCTCCTGGGGCACCCACCACCCCCGGCAGATCCCTGCAGCCCCCCAGGATGGGGGGCACAAGCTGCCCAGAGAAAAGGGGGTTGGTACCGCAGAAACCTTACAGAGGGGAGGATTTCCCCAGGTCTGGATGAGACCCCCTCTGCGGCGTGAGGTTATGGCAGGGGGAAGATGCTGACTTGCTCTTCATCTAAAAAATGAACCTGCTGCGATGGCAGAGATGAAGTGGTGGGGAATTTGTGCAGGCACCTGCCTGATGCCCCACTTCCCCGAGGTCTCCGACTGTGCCTGGGTCCATCGAGTCTGCGCACCCTTGCAGAGCGAGGAATCACAGGAAGAGGACTGTGAAACATCAAGGGCCAGGAAGGATGCCTGCCAGCCAGCAGTGCTCAAACAGAAGAAATAAGTCTGCTGAAGAAAGATGAACCTGGGGAAAGAGTGGGAAGAAAAAGCCCTGAAACAGGAAAGTCCTATGGGAGTCCGAAGGGCTGGCTTGAGGCAAATCTTTCAAGTGCACATTAAAAAAAATAAATGTATATATACACATGCATATTTCTTTGCAATGTATCTATATATACCAATATATTGTATATATAATATACTGCAAACAATATATGGAGAGAGAGAGAAAGATACTGCAAACACCTTTGACTAAAGCAAAGGAGAGAAAATCTGATTTTCCCAGGCTGCAGCATGGAGGGAACTGGAGGGTATTTATTTAACAATACAACAGCTTGCAAAAATAAAAAGGAACAGCAGTGTCCTCGCAATGGGGCCATATGCGGGGATGCAGAGAGAGCCGGGGATGGCCACGCTGCAAAGCAGAATGACCCGACTCCTTGCCTCCTCCTTTGTTACACCCTCCAATGAATCAGCAACACAGGGCCAAGCACATCCCCGTTTCTTTGACGACTACAAAAAAAAAGCTTTAATTAAAAGCCAAGTTACGGTTAATGGCATATCAAGAAGTCAGGAAGTGAAGTATTACAGGTCAGCATTAACTCGCCAGCTTCGCAGCGCTTTGATTACAAGTTGGGCTGTTAAAGGCAAACCTAAATAAGTCACCTAGCCAAATTAATCCCTATTATAATCATAGCAAGCACTTAATGCGCTTAGTAAGAGGGCCAACCTCTTACCTAGAGCTTTCATCAGGAGATCTCAAAGGAATTAATAGAGGAGGCAATTATCTTCTTACAGGCAGAGAAACTGAGGCAGGGAGGAGGGGAGCAAGACAGGAGAGCCATGGTCCCTGAGGCTGGGGGCTGACACCAGGGGTGCTGCTGGTCCACTGCAGGTAACGCCATGAGCCCCAAATTTTTTCTTTCCTGCTGGTTTGCTGCATGGATTTCAACTATGTGCTCCTTCTCTGGGTTTTACTTATTAAAAGGAGCTGCTTGAACTTTTTAAAAATTTTATTATTATTTAGAACACCAGTGCATAAAGGGGCCACGTGAATGCTGTGCATCATACCTAAATATAGCCCACGCGCTGGGTGGAGGGGTGGTTTCTGCCTCTGCTGTTGTAAATAAAACCCCCTTTTTCAGAGGGATTTACCTTATGGTTTTGAGATGAACAACTTCCTCCACAGGGATACAAAGCAAACCCAGGCTGGTCTGAACCTCCGGAACCATTAGCTGGGGAAACTGGATGGAGCTGGTGGTCTGAGCCCCCGCAGCATCCCACCGGCCAAGCTGGCGAAGCCAACCCATCTCCAGGAAATATTGAGCTTTAAAAACTCAACAAAGCCAGACACAAGCACGTTCCTGTCGCTCAATCGAAACCATGAATCTCAGGGAAAAGAAAATGCTAAGCCATGGCGAAACTCCAAGTTGAAATATTTTATCGATGGGAAAGATTTCAAGCAGGCGCGAACGGCATCTCGAGTTTCAAAGGCGTTACGCAAGTCCACAACGTCTTTTATACAGGTTTAACCAAAACGGTTATTAACTCAGTTGAAAGTTAAACTGTGAGCAGCTGACAAGACCTTTCTGAAATACCCCAAGTTGTATGGCGAAGGAGGGTATTCTTCCATGCAATAAATCCACAACATAAAGGTTATTTAATAGGTATGCCTAATAGGGTATTTTTTAAAAAAAAAAAAGATTTTTCCAGGTGTTTAAAAAGCAGCAGTGAGAGATGCCTGCTTTTAACTCACAGGCAAACCCACCCCCCCCTCGTGAACCCCAAAAGAAAAGCAAAGCCCTGACCTCAAGCAGCTGGAAGGAATTTCCTCCAGCTCCACCTCTGGAGCTGGTCCAGCACGAGGGCCTGCAGCGCGGCGGTGGGAAAATTGCAAGCAGCTGCAGAGCCAGCCCCCGAAACCAGCATTGCTGTCACCCGAGAGATGCTGAGATGCCACGCGGCCGCATCGCCTTTGCCTGGGATGGAGCAGGGGGAAATCTCAACATTGCTCCAGCCGGGACCGATGTCCTTTGTCGTCCAAAAATGGGACAACAGCATTGAGAGTCGGGGCGGGGTGTGTGTGTGTGTGTGTGTGCGTGCGCGAATCTTGGCATGCTGTGATTTCAGTAGAGCTACAATGCTACTATGGGGATGCTGTCAGGCTGCAGCCTGGCAGCATCCAGTGCCGGCTCCGAGCCTCCAACCGGACCCACCTCCTTCACGCCAAAAAGCTGACAGCAAGCAGAGGAGGAGTGTGAGTAACGGCTCACGGCTCGGCAGCATTATTGATTAGCAGGATTAACGACTGCGCGGCAGAGTGGGCCGGGAATGGAGAGCATCCCAACAGGTCCCTCCCTCGCGGTCCCTTACGCCGCAGGGCAGAGTCGTATCGAGATCCAGCAAAGCTCGTCCAGGGCGATGCTGTGCCACGGCTGGGGAACAGAGGAAATTTTTGGGTGTCAGACAGAACAAAACCTGTTTATTTCACCCATTTCAGCTGTGTGCAGGTTTAGGGGGTGGAGGTGGATTTTTGTTGTGTGTCTGGACAACCAAGAAACCAAACTGACCTCCAACCAAGAACCGCTTCAAACCTTTGATCCCTTCTCCCTGAGAGCGAATCCGATGCTTTTTTTGAACTGGAATCAGGAAATTTCCTGGCCTCATTCCCCAGCTGGCCGACACTGAGCACAAAACCTTAACCCTCTCTGCTGCCTTTGGGCAGGGGGACACAGACAGAGTGATGTGACAACGTGAGGAAGCAATCGGTCACTGGAAAAAAATAGAAAAGTCTTTATAACAAAAGAAATACCCGGCAGCACAACTAGTACCACTGCAACTTTCAGCAAGTGCTTTTCATTCTGGACAGTTTAACAGACAAATGATCCCACAACCTTAATACCGAAGAGCACCTTTAAATGTGAAAATGTTTTTGCTACCGTTGGCAGAGAAACATGCAGAAAATAGGTCAGCTGCAGCTCCCATCGCCCAGTTTAAAGTCAAGTGCTTTTGCCCAGCGTTGTTGGGAAGGCAAACTCAGCTCAGGGCTGATTTTGCAAGTTCCAGGAAAAAAGGTAAAAATAAACGGGGGGGGGAGGGGGAGAAATCAATAGCACTTTTTAATCCAGTCTGCAGAAGGGGGGAAGCAGAGTTTGGAGGAGAGCCCTGCTTGGGCTCCCATTGGATCGCAGAAATGAGAAATGGAAATCACTTATCAGGAGGTTTTGAAGTGGAGTGTGCAGCTTCTCGCTTTGAAACATGTGCACAAGCTGTCCACGTACGGTTCAGTTTGATTCTCGGCAATGAAATAACACTTGAGGAATTTTTTCCCTTTGGCCCTGAGGATTTTTTTTTTTTTTTCTTCTTCTTTTCCTAGCACACAGCTCCATCCCAGATCCAACGTCACGACCTGCTGATCTCACTCTTCCTCCTGAAAGCACGGTGGGAAAGGATGTGCTGCTGCCTCCGCCTGCCCCCAGCCCTGTTCATACTCACAGTGGTGAAAGCAGTAGGCAGCAACCCCCTGGTACCCTGCACGGGTCCTGGTGACGGGACCACGTCACCCCATCGCTGCCTCCATCCCTGCCTGCCACCACGGCACTCAACAGAGCAGCATTGCCCCACACCATGTAGCTCAGGTGCTAAAAAATTTAATAACACACATATTATTAAAAACTAGAGTATTTTACACCAAGAAAAGCACCGAAAGCCAGGGCTGAAGTCAGGCACCACTGTGAGGGGGGGCAGCTTTACGCCATACATTGCAGCCCCCCTGCCCCTATTGCTTAATTTGGTGGAAATAATCTTTCACCTTTGTTTGTGGTTGCTTTTCCTCATTTGCAGAGTTTTCCCCAATTAATGGGTTACCTGGGGAAAGTGGATCGGAAACCCCATGAGAAACAGTCAGCCTATGCAGCTGAAAGGCCAGACCAGAGAATTTGGTGTTAAATGCTGGGGGAATTCGCAAATTCCTGAGTGATGACACTGAGAGCCAGGGGGTCTCTCAAAATATCACACCTGGAAGAACATCTTGCTTTGATTCAAGTCATCTTCAGGCTGAATAAAAGCAAATTGCTTTCTGCAGAGCAGAAGAGCAACCAGCCTTCTCCACTTTTTTATATTAAGAAGCAGATGGACTAAATGATCTCCTGAAACCCTTTTTCCCCTGTTTCCTAAGCTCCTTTAATGGGGGGGGGGAGGGGGTTGGGGGTGCGGAAATCAGTGCAACATCCAGGGATCAATAATCCCCACAAAATCCTCCTGGAGGTAGGCACCCTGTGCCAGCAATGGGAATCACAGCTGCTAGCAGCCATCCTATAAAGGCAGTAAGAGGAGCCAAGTGCAATTTGGGAGGCAGGGAAGCATAATGCTCTCGTTTACACTAAATAAGGTTGCTAGGTTATGGATTTTTTTTGGTGGGGGGCATAATCTGAAAGAGGATCCAGATGGCTGTAAAGCCTCATGGTGGAAAAGCAGCATGGGGCCAGAGAGGGAAGAATTCCTCTTTATGTTGCTGCCGTCTGCTCCCAGATCCTGGATTTCAGTCCTCAGGAATGCTCTCCCCAGACCCTTTTAATTGCACCATTTATATTTGCAGTAAAAATTAAGGAGAAGAGGTAGCTGGATGCAGAAGAACAAAAAAGCTGGTGTCTGGATACCGAAAAAAAGTCACTAAAACAAATCCTACGGAGGAGTTGTCCTCCAAAGCCTAGGCCAATTCTGCAAGGTTTGTATTTTAAGATGCTGACAGCATTAAAAAGCCCTCAGGAAAACCCAAACAAACCCAAACGTCAGCCTGCTGGGAATTTACACTAATGCCACGTCACTGCCATTTGCTATTTTTCCCAATACTTACAGAAAAACGAGCTGCACAGTTGGCCCACCCTTCCTCTGGTTTTAACAAAAGTACCGGGTTTTGGGGGAGTATTTTTTTTTTTATCATTCCTTCTGCTCTGCTAACAGAGACCAGGGGGATTTTGCAATGCTTTAGACTCCAGCAAAAAAAACCTTCCCCAAAGCCACACAGATATGGGACAAACTGCTTCACTCCCACAGGACCAGCACAAGCAAAGGTGGCTGCAAGGATTGCAAAACCCTCAAAATTTAGCTGGAAATGGAAAATTGAACTTTTCCACTCCCAGACTTGCATGGCCAAGCGAGGTGCTTGATGGAGATAAATATGCATAAACCCAACACACACATCTCCTCCTCTGTGGTGCTGAGTTTCAGCGCCAAAGGCAATGCCATGGAATACCGTCCTTCTCTCCTGTTCTCCCCGGCATCGTGACCTGGCCTTAGTGGGATGGAGAAAGTCGAGGGACCTTAAAATTTAGGGTTACCTGCAGTATGGGGGTATGTAACCAGGGGGTGATGGATAGTCATGCATGACTTTTCAGCATTACCTACCCACACCCCTCCTTTGCCGAAGGACATTGCTTCTTACATGGGTTTCTCATAAAATGAGCCCTAAATAAGTGAAACCCCAAGTTATGGGTGTGCTGCTGCTGAAGGACCAGTTTAAAAAAACCCAAACAACTTTTGAGAGGGTTACTTAAAGTTTGCATTTTTCTTGCAGCCGAAAAAAACCTGCTAAATATTTTCTGACTGCTTCAAGGCTACCAGGGCCTCCTTGGGCAGCAAAGATAAAAACCACCAACACGACTTTCAGGCAAGTAATAGTTTGCTGTCGGATCTATACAAATTCCCGGGTGCTGAATCACCTACTAGAAGGAAAAATATATGAGTGGCACTAACAAGTCGGCTTAGCAACGAGCAGGCAGGCTGCCTCGAGTGTCTTTTTAAAGGTCAAGAGAGCACATGATGCCTGGGAACCTTCATGTTTGGTTTTTACTACAAGATAAAGATACTTCCAGCAAGTCCAGCTATTAAATTGCAGCCACACAGTATTTTAAACCCAGTCTTTAAACCCAAGACTTTCCCTCCCCTCAAATATCATTATCCCTCTTTCAACCCATTCCTATCCTTCCCCGTCTTCACCAAAATGGTGGTGTTTGAGGGGAAAACCCTCATCGACATGAAACACAAGGAAAGGTCCCACCACCACGGGGATTTTTGGGTAGCGCCGCCAAGAAGCATCATTGAAATTCAGTGGGAGAAGCCAGTTTTCCTCTGCTCCGTGGGGGCTGCCATGTTAAATCACATTTGGATTCACAGTACAAGGCTGCTAAAATACCACCGCGGCAGCTATTGGCACATTTCAATGAAAACACCGTGGCCTCATTAGTATAGTGGAAATTATGAGCTTGTCTTTGTATATATTTAAAAGCTTGCCTCTGAAAGTATATTGGGTTGGGGCCAGAAATTCCTGGCTCGGAGCTCCTACCACTCGACAGTTCAGGATTGCCTCGCTCACGCAGGTCAAGCGACCGTGCAGCCATCGACCCGGGAGAAAAGGCATTTAAAAAATACCCTGCAGGGAAAGGCACAGGGCAACATTGCAAGAGGAGGCAATGGGGTTTGAACTAAACCCTCCTCCACATCAGCTCTGCGCGTGGTTTTCCGTGTGAGCCGGTTAGTGATCACGTCCTAATGAAAGCACAGGTTATACTTAAGAGGATGCAGAAATGTGGGGTGCGTGAGTTTCATCCCACTCCCATTGCTCCAACAGCCGAGGTGAAAGCATCCCATCGACCCAAAAGCACTGTTCCCCTCTGGGGATGGACCATGAAAGCCCAAATCCTTTGCAATAAGGGGCAACCTCGTGAGGTAACATCATTTTCAGGATCTGCTCATCTCCATATGTGATTTTGCAAGTCTCTATCAAGGAAAGCTTTCGGGTCAGCTCCCTACTTACCCGCACGGGTGCCGCAACGCAGCCAAGCCACGCAAACCCAACGTATCTGCTGAACGGCTACCGTGGTTTGGTGCCAGGGATGCTGGAAAAAAGAAAAAGAACAAACCCTAATATTGCACAAAAAGCCAGAGGGAGCAAGGGAGAGGATGAAGATAGTTTTTAAATGCTTTGATTGGCAAAGACTGCTATAAATTGGTTCAGCTCTTAATATCAGCACAGAGATCCCCTTTTAAAATGCAGCGATGACGTTACACGGCATAGAGAGAAAAGGGGCGGGGGGGAAAAGGCTCAGCTAATCCTTGCAATTTTATAAGCATCTCAGACACTAATCCGTTGATCTCATTGAAAAGGATTAGAATTACTCCCTCGCCAGTAAATTTAAGAAGTTTTCTATCAGATGTAAACAAAAGCGGAGAGCAGCCCACAGAGACGGCTGCCACACAGTGAGTCCTCGCTGAAAAATCCTCACTAGGGCTGGTTTTGGGGTGGAAAAGAGGAATTTCCATCCCAGTGCCACAGAGGGTTGTCTGGAGTGATGCCAGTATCTGAGGTGAGCCCAGTCAGCCCGCTCGGCTGCAGCTGGAAGGCAGGATCCCATCTCAGGCGAGCATCCCACCTCGGCGTCACAACCCATTGTCACAACAGATAAAAAAAAACAAACAAAAAACCAACCCACCCCAAAATCCCCGACTTGTTCTGCACTAAGGAAAACATTATTTTAATAGTAAGAAAAAAAGCAGGCAAACTTCTAAACAGCAAATTGGATAATTCACACAAAACCCGAGTTTTGCCCAGCTTCGCAGCAACCTTTGTCGGCACAGCTTTGCGGCAAGGACTCGCATTATTAAGGTGAAAAAATGTAACACAGCATCCTCGTGTAAACAGTCTGGCACCTGCTGCTACGCTTGCAATGACTAATTCATAATATTAAAGAATAAATCATTTGATTTAGAAGATGAAGCAGGCAATGTACAACCTGGTTTTTGATACCAACAACAGTTTGCTCCTAAGAGCCAGAACATCAAACTTAAGAGAAACGTTAATGGCTGAAATAAATCAAAACCTAAAGGAGGCTTCAGGCAAAAAGGATTCGGGTGATCCTTTAGTGAGGAAAAGCCACTTTTGTTAGAAAACAAAACAAGCAAAGTTTTGTTAGTGCTTACTTCTTTCCTCTTTTAAATTCCATCCAAAAAAGAAACCTAAAGAGATTTAAGTTTCAACCTCAGTTTAAACAAGGACTCTATCTCATCAGGGCTTGTCTTAAAAACACTCCTTTTGGAGGTGCTTGATGGGATGGCAGCAGAATCCCCCTTCTCCAGCCCTTTTTAATGGGGTACCATATTTTTTTTTCTCCTTAGGCACAGAGGAATATTCTCTTGGCTTTGGGAAAACTCTTGCCATCCCCACACAGCCCAACTCCTAACTCCCTGCAACACTCCCGCTCCCAGCTTTAGCACCCAACGCTCCTCCGCACTGGAATAAACCACCCGACGCCAGGGCTCATCTCCAGCCCCATCCCTCTCACCCAGCTGCAACACATCCCAGCCCTTCGCTGTCACCACCCTGTCCTGTTCCTGCTGCTGCATCAGCAGCAGATGCATGGGGAAGATATTGCAGGAGATGTGAGGGGGGAGACGCTGCAGCAGATGCAAGAGGGGAGATGCAAGGGGAAAGCCTTGAGTAGAGAGCACATGACAACTCAGCATCCCCGAGGCAAAATGGCAGCAGAGGAAACGATCCATTTTTCCTGCTTTTACTCCCAAAGTGCCACCCCCAAACAATGCTCAGTGCAAAGTGAGGGTTTTTTTGGTGCGAATGCAAAGTGAGACCATGGTGGAGGGCGCAGCTGACAGACAGCCGACCTACGTAAGCGCCAGCAGATGGGCTCCAGCCAGCGCTCAGGCGAGATTCTCACTATTTATTCAGCCACAAAACCACCCAATGCTGCACAATCCCATCCCACTTTGGATGGCCACCACTGTCACGGAGTCTTCAAAAGCCTCATCTTTTATTTCAGATGCCAAGAAAGTGAGATGCTGGCTCTTAATCCAGCACTTCTCAGCTAAAAAGCAAAACAAAAAACCAACCCCGCAGCTGCGTTAATAACCAACGAGCCAGGAAATTGCCCCAGGGGAAGCCCAGCCTGGCGATGGGTTTTTATATAGAACAATAGAAAAACGAGAGTCTTTAAAGCGCTGTGGAAATATTTGCCTGCTCATGAGAAAGCTCTGCGTGGAGAAAAGTTTAATTCGATCCTTACGGTACGCCAGCAATTTAATTCCGTGCAGGCCGCAAGCACGAAGAGCCTGGTTGCGGAGGGAGGGGGAGGCACGATGCTCAGATGAAACTATTTTAGTTGGAAGCCGTCAGGTGGGAGTCTGTGCTCCCTCCCATCCAATTCTGATGAGTAATTTGGCTTCACCCACTTTCTTACCTGCTGGGCTACTTCTCCTGGCTTCAAACGCACTGACTGAAGAGCTGAAACCTCCTGCTTCCACGCCTGTGGGTTCCCAGGATAGGAATCTGTACAGCCCCAGAGCTCTTCTATTTTCTCCTAAATATTCCTCCAAGCCAAGAAGCCAGGAAACCCACTGTTATTTGCAGGCAGGGAGAGCGGTAAGAGCCCCGAGCTGGACGATGGCTGAAATCTGGAGGGCAGCTGCTCTCCCCGCTCCGCACTTTCAGTTTCTCTCTTGCAAACGCACTCCTGGCGTGGTTTCCTCTAAGACGCTTTGTGAGTTAAAAGCTGTATTAGCTGCAAGATTAATCCTCCACGGGGATAAAAAAAATAAACTAGGAGAAGTTATTCCTGCTTCTTTCTCACATTTGCAGCCCCAGAGCTGGAGCAGAAAATGCAACTGGCTGAAGGACTTCCCTGCCTGGGCTTCCTGCGGCCCAGCCCTCGCTCCTCCTCCTGCTTCTCGGCGTCTCGCCCGCTTTTTCTGAAGGCTGATCCAGTTTTAGCTCCGGCATTGGAGCAACCCGAGATCTCGCAGCCTTCAGCTACGCCGAAGCAGCTGCTTGCAGCTAATTTGGTCCGTGGGCTCTGGTGCTCGGCTCCTGCCGCCTGTCCGCTCATTGGCATTGAGGCTTTTTGCTTCTCTTGGAGCAGCGAGATTGTCCATCCTCCCCAAGCGTGTCTCCTCCTCTCCTGCTCATCCCTACCTTGGAGGCTTCACAGCCGCTCTGTCCTCACTGCCAATGCTATTGCTGGCATCCTTTCGAGGTGCTGTGGATGGCTGCTTTTTCCTCCCGTCAACATCCCTCTGGCACCACAATCAGTTCATTAACAGGACACAGGAGCCCTTCACATGTGGTTGGAACCATTTAGGTTTCTTCTTTTTTCCTTTGATGGAAATTAAATGTGCCATACAGGTAGAAAAATGACATGGATGGCTCATGTCATTGCTCCAGGGAGAGAAAAGCATCTGAAAACAATGCAGCTCTATCCCCAGCGAGTGATCAGGTACTGCTGCCTCCTGGGATGGGGGGAAGCAGGTACTGCTCCAACCTGCCGTGCCCGGTGGAGAAGCCGCTGAGGTTTTCCCATTCCTCAAGTTAGGAAGCAAATTACCTCTGCCCATCACTACCGTGAAACCGCAGGGGGTTTGCATCCTCTCCTCAAACATGTTTTTGATGGCATCACCTGCATTTCCGGACCGAGCAAGAGGCACCACTGGGGTCAGGTGACGGCTGAGCTCTTTTGCAGATAAGCCCTGTATCATATCATCGCTGATGTCATTTTAATGTGTTGTCAGTGAGTCAGGGTGAGGGCACGGGCAGGGCGGCTGCTCCCGACACAAAGTCTGAGCGGTTTCAGGGCAATGTCGCTACGAAGGGACAGGGGAGGGAAGTCTATGCAATGTAGACATTATCTTATGTCAACAACACTCGGCTTTATGATAATAATCACAGGAAACAAAAATAAACAGACACCCAGCTAAGCAACACCAACCACAGCAGAGACCAAGACGCCTGAAGACCAGGGGAAGCTTCAAACCCAAAAAACCACCCTCTAGGTTTTGACACTGATGGTTCCAAGGTCGTTAAAGACCACCAGAAGCATCTGTACTCCTTCTACACAAGCCCGAGGGATGGGGCTGCCTGGGTTTACTGTGTACTGAGGTGAGACAGCAAGAGTCTGACCTGGTGGGAGAGGACCTCGTCTCAGCTGTGCCAAGCCCTGCCATCCCATCGCAGAAGTGTTTCAGGTCGCAGTGGTGGGAACAGGAGGAGATGAGCACGCCCAGCCGTGCCCTCTCCACCTTTTCAACATCCAGGCGGTGTTTTATGGCTACAAGCTAATCACTTGCAACACATCTTCTGCCACACAGCCAATATGGAGGCGATGGCTGGGCCATTGGGAGGGATGACACAAAAGGGAACGTGTGGAGAGGGGGTCCATGAGCACAAAAGCCCTCCCAGCAAAAGTCAGGTGTCCTCATATCACCCCACACATCATTTAGTCCAGGAGACCAGCTGGAAACATCAGTCCTTCTTGGGTAAAACCTCCAGGCTCTGTTCAGTCTCACAGCCTGGTGACACCCCACGAGCAGCTCTGCTGCTTCCTCGCCACGTAACGCTCAACCTCCTCCTCCCCATCACCTGCCTCTGCCCCGGGACATGCCCAGGACCATCCTCTGGCCAAGAATGGCAGTAGCAACCAGCAGTCATCATCCCATTTCCCATTTGGCACAGAGGCTCCTCCTTATTTGAAGTTTGGATGGATGCCGCTAACATCCAGAGCATGTTGACCAAGGTGTCCTTCACAGCTGGTCCGTCACAGATATCTCCAGCTGAGCTTGGAAGCAAGCGGACCACAGCCTGGGCTGTAGAAGCAAGAGGCACCACCACAGCTCACCCAACCCCACTGCTTGTCCCCCCAGATCTGAGACAGCGTCGGACTGAACACCACCACCAGTGACCCAATGAGCAGACCCAGAATGTCCAAAAACAGCTGGAGATGAGAAGGAAGGCCCTAGCCAATGGGTCAGCCTTGGCATAAACTTTTACCAGGCTGAGCAACGACAAAATAAGCAAACTCTAGATGAGCCGGTGGTCAGGTGGAGCTTTGGGAGGTTGCAGAGGGGATTTCCTTTGAGAGCAAGGCCGGGAAACCCAGGTGGTCATCCCCATCCTCACCTCCAGAGCAGCTCCACCACCCACTCAGGACCAGGACATTCATCTGTGGGCATCAGCCCCACTACATCATCCCTTCTGGCTGCTTTCAGCACACACGGCAAGGGTGGAAGGATTTATTTTCCTTCTTTTTTTTTTTCTTTTTTAAATACCTCAATTAGCACATTTTGGTTCCTTCTATGTTGCCCCTAAGCATTTCTTCTGTCAGGGGCTATATTCTTCCGCCGTCAGTTATTGGAGGCAAGGGCTTGTTATTTTCCCGGGCTGGGGGCCAAATTTGTATTTAATTTTTGCTCCAGATGGCACAGCACTCTAGATACATCAGCTGGAGCATCTAACCTGTATGAATAAAGTAATAGAGCAAATAACCTGATTTACTCAGGGGCTGTTTGACATGCTCAGGGTAGCTCTGTTTACACCTGTCACAAGAAAGAAGCGTTAATATGAATTCAGGCTACAGTCTCGCTATCAAACGGAACACCCACGGGAACAGAAACAACAATAGGAATCTAAAAAATAATAATATTAAAATTTGTATTTTGCCTTCTCGCAAGTCAAGCATAAAAAAAAAGGCTTATTTCAGCCATCTAGGCAGTCAGGTCTGAGCCTGGACCTGGGTTTCGTTCACCTTCCTCTGTCCTCACTGGCCCCAAAGCTGCTGTTGGCAGCAGGTCATGCAAACTGGGGTCGAACTCCTCCTCCCATGAGCAAGGAGGAGGGTTGGTAAACCCAGATTTTGGTGTGCAGAGCTGAGAGCTTATGGTCCTACTCACTCGAGGAGACGTGAGGAGGACACAGGACAACCATGAGATGTTCCAGTTACACTTCTGGCTAATTCACCCCATTTCTAGGAAGCTGCCGCATCCCTTCGGCACAGCCTGCAGCTGGGATACGTTCCCTGCAAACTACATCACCCAAAATAACCCAGAAAAATAAGTAAGTAAATACATAAATAAAGAGATGCAAGTAGTCGGTTTATCTGCCTGGGCACATGAAACACTGCATAACATCAGCTGAGCCCACAAACATCTGGAAACAAAGAGACAGGGGGTTTTTTTGTGCTTGTCTTTGCTCTGTTCAGAGCATCCTCGGGCTCTAAGAGCCTGTCCTGGCAGCAGCCGAGACAAAGGAAAGCCAGGAGCTGTCGGCAGGAGCCAGCTGGGGAAAACCAGGGTGAGGAGGCACCCGCATCGCCCTCCCTGCCAGCCGCGGAGCCAGGTTCGCGTGTTGCCGAACACGTTATACATGGCAGGAAACTCGAGATCAAAGGAGAGGAGCGTGCCAGAGCAAGATGTCATCCAAATCTCCTGCCAAAGGTGCGCAAGGGAGCGGGGAAATAACCCCCAGACACACACGCTGGCGCATCTGAAGGAGCCGGCACCACTCAGTAGGTACACAGGGTGACCGGACCCACAGAGATGCTCTCCTCCACACACCCAGGCTAAAACAAAAACAGGCTAAAACAAAAAAAACCCCAAACCCCAGGAGGTGCATTTTTACCCATTGGTTTTCAGTCCCGTGGGACCCACGCGCCTGTCCCCTGCCAAAGCGGGCGAAGCGGCGGATGCTGGGAGGGCTCCGTACGTGCCTGTATGGCAGGAACAGCAGCCCTGTATAACTCTGAAAAGCAGCTTTTCCCATTTCTGGGTGGGTTTTTTTAAGCCAAAGAAACCCGCAGTGTCCTGTCTTGGTCCCAGGAAAGCGAGGGGACGTGCTTGATTCCAAGCCAGCGGCTACCAGGATGGGGTGACCCGGGGACCCCGAGCTGAGCATGGGATGGGACCCCCAGGAGCTCCCCCTTGTAAAGGGGGTCGGGGCAGGATGGGCGCTCGGTGGGGACACGTCCCCTGTCCCTTTGCAACACCCCAGCCGCCTCCTGGGGCGATGCAGTCCCAGGCCACCGTCCAGCCTCCGCTGCCCCCTCCTCCAGGGCATCCCCTCTGCCCCACAAGCGGGGACCTTATGGCAGCCCCATAGGGCTGCCAGACACCCCAAAGGCACACCCCGATCACCCTGAGGAGGGCCTGCCCTATAGGGATCTGGGGGGGGGGCAGCAGGGACAGGCCTTGCCCTGCAGAGCACAGTCAGGGGCAGCCCCATTTCCCTATGGGGGTCCCTGCCCCATAGGGGACTGTGGAGCCGAGAGGGAGGGCGGCCTGTCCCCCACAGGGGCTGCTGAGGGGGGGGTGTCCCTGCCCCACAGAACGGTGCAGAGGGAAAAGGGCCCTGCCCTATAGGGTTGATGAAGAAGGGATCCTACCCCATAGAGCTGTGCTTAGGGAAGGGAGTCCCTGCCCCACAGAACAGCACACAAGGAAGGGCCCTGCCCCATAGGGATGCTGAAGGAGGGGCCTTGCCCCTCAGAACAACACACAGGGAG
>VYZV01003267.1:314708-350743 GCA_013401275.1 Pandion haliaetus | reverse complement strand
TGGCAAGGAAGGGGATGGGGGGGTGGCAGTGGCGGTGGGTTGGCAGCGGGGCCAAGAGGGGTGGCACAGAGGGGACAGGGGGTGGCACTAGGGGGCCGAGCGAGCGGGCACCCTCCTGCTCTGGTCGGCTCCAACAGCATCTGCGCCCAGACCCACAGACCCAGCCAGCTGCGGGGGGAGAAGGACCCAACCCTGTCCCCATCCCCAGGGACTCGACATCACTTGTGAGAGAAATGACATCGCCCCCGGCACCGGGATGTCAGCAGGGCAGTGTCACCTCATTGGGACGAGCTTTCGTTGTCCCGAGGACAGTGTGTTTTCTCTTCCCGCCCTTTGAAGACGAACTGGGCAGTCAGGTCAGGAGGAGAGAGACCAGCTTGCACCCACGCAACAGGGGGTCTGCGTCCCAGCGCTGCCGGAACTGAGTAATGTCCGTCTGGTGTGATGGCGGCGTGCGCGCTGCCCATCTGCACGTGCGTCTTGAGCCGTAGCGATTTGTGGAGCTCAGGATTTCGGGTACATCAGTGACTCATCTCAACCTTATCAGAGCTCCTTGCAAGGTTTGAGGCGCTCGAGCTTGTCTGGAGGATGTTACTAATGTGCAAGGAAATTCTTATCTTCCGTCTCCTTTCCCAGCTGGGCGGGTAAAGCCCGGCAAGGCCAGATCTGGCAGTGGGCAAGCCAGGGAGAGGAGGCAGGGCTGTAATTAGCTGTGAGCCTGTAATGAGAAACCCGTGAATATGGTTCAGCTGTGGTGTTTCCATCCCTCGGCCCCACACATGGGGCTGTGCCGTGGCAGCAGTCACGTCCCGGTGAAATCAGGTTGCCTTTGTCAGCGACACGGAGGTGGGAAATTGCTCCTGCAGTGGGGAGCGATGCTGCTTTCCTGCCTCACTTCTCTCCAGGTTCTGTGGAGGGTTGAGAGGTGAAGGCCCCCCCCGGGCACTGTGAGAGCATGAGCTAATCCCAGCTGCGACCTTGTGTCCCCCGCCAGCAGAGGAAGGCAGCGGCGTGAGTGCAGGATGCCCTAATGAGGTGTCCTGAGGGAACTTGCAGCATCTTTGAAGACGATGCTGGCCCTGACCTCGGGATGCCTGAGCAATGAGACAGGGAGCCAGTTTGCTGGATTTTTTCACTGAGTGAAGCCTTATTCCCACTGTGGGAATCCCCACTTCGCATGGGAGGGATTTGTCTGAACATGCTTAAGCTGCCTTTAGCTGGGAGTCCTGGTGTTGATGAAGAGACTGCAGAGCCTGGGCCCTGCGGGGACCCAGCACCAACAGCTGACAGGATGAATTTGGGAAGCAAATGCACTCGGAGATCAGGTTCTGCCATTCCTCCCACACTGGCCAGCCCTCGGCACCCTGGGGTGAAGCCCGGGGCTGCAGCTGGTGGAGAGTAGAGCTGCTGGCCACACACACAGCCTTTTGTCCTTGGCACATACAGAATCATAGAATCACAGAATGGTTTGCATTGGAAGGGACCTTAAAGATCATTTAGTTTCAACACCCTGCCACGGGCAGGGACACCTTCCACTAGACCAGGTTGCTCAAAGCCCCATCCAACAGCCTCTCTGGGCAACCTGGTCCAGTGCCTCACCACCCTCACAGTGAAGAACTTCTTCCTAATTATCTAATGTAAATCTACCCTCTTTCAGTTTAAAGCCATTACCCCTTGTCCTATCACTACATGCCCTTGTAGAAAGTCCCTCTCCAGCAGTCTTATAGGCCCCCTTTAGGTGCTGGAAGGCTGCTATAAGGTCTCCCCAGAGCCTACTCTTCTCCAGGCTGAACAATCCCAACTTTCTCAGCCCATCTTCATAGGAGAGACGCTCCAGCCCTCTGATCATCTTTGTGGCCCTTCTCTGGACTCACTCCGACAGGTCCATGTCTGTCTTATGTTGGGGGCCCCAGAGCTGGATGCAGTACTGCAGGTGGGATCTCACAAGAGCAGAGCAGAGGGGCAGAATCCACTCCCTCGACCTGCTGTCCACACTGCTTGTGATGCAGCCGAGGATATGGTTGGCTTTCTGGGCTGCAAATGCACATTGCCGGCTCACATGCAGTTTTTCATCCAGCAATACCCTGCAGTCCTTTGCAGGACTGCTCTCAATCCACTCATCACAGCAGGCTGTGATAATGAACATGAAGGCAAGTGATGTGCTGCATCTGATCACGTTGCCCCTGTTACCCATATTCAAGAAGTGTTTGGCCCTTACTAATAAATCTCGAGCTGGTTGGTGGAGTCAGCGCTGAGCTGCGGGGATGTATACTGGATCTTAATGCCTCATGGGGCTTCACGCGAGGGGCAGGAGAGGGAAAAACGATCCAGCCCAAATTTGCCAGTGGAGTTTGGGCAAAGGATGCTGCCAGCTGGATGGTGTGTGAGCACGGGCTTTCCACGGATCCAGACCAGCCCTGTGGGCAAGGCCCAGCTCGCTGTCACCGCAGTCCAAGGACGCAAGGGGCAGGGTGTCCCTGTGGGCTGCTCCTCTGGGAGGTCTGCAAGGATTGACGGCTGAGGGACTGGGGGCTGCACTGGGGTGGGGGTGTCCACCTGTCCTTAAATGCCACTTCCTCCTCCAGCTCTTCAGAGCTGCTGGGACCTGCGATGAGATGACATCCACCCTAAGGAGGTGACAAACACAGGCATGAAGGAGTTCGGGGTGCAGGTGGAAACCAGGCTGTGACATTTCACCAGAGGGAGAAATTCCCTGGAAGAGAGAAAAAAAACCAAACCAGCCCTGCAGCCAGGGACCTCCTGCCTCTGGACACCAGCTGCCTGCAAGGCAGGGTGGCCAGGACGGCGGGGTGGCCCTTGGGACTCCCAGTGCCGGCACAGGGCTTCCAGACACTGCCCTACACCCAGGCTCTGCTGCCGGTGATGGCAAACAGCTCTCTGCGTTGTAACTTCCTCCCTGCCTCGGTTTCCCCTTTGGGAAGCACTGCTGCCTCTCTGGGGACATGGCTGAGAAAGTCCCCTTGGTGGAAGAGGAAGGATCGGATGAGCAGTGTCCTGCCTGCAGGCTGGCGGTGTGAGGCTTGCGGGACGGGGGCACCCAAAACCGCCTCATGTGGGGGAGTGGGGACGCACCTCCGAGCTCTGATTCACCACCCTGACTGCAGAGGAAACCACGCCGTTCACTTTCTCCCTGCTCCGTGCGCTCCTGCTAATAACACCTCGCTCTATGTATGAGAAGATCCAGTTTTTCCTACTCGATGAGCAAAGGCAGCTGAGATCCAGCATGGCTGCACGCCCAGACCTTACGGCGGAGAGATGGGGTGATAAGGGAGGGTGGGTCTGTCTCATTGGGAAGGTGGAAGATTTCTCCTTTCTCCTCTCACTCCTCTGCCGGATGTTTTTGCTTTGCGATAATCACCTATCCTCAGTCCTAGGAGGGCTTGCAGGCTGGGTGGTGGACCCCCACCCCCACCTTCCATCCCATTGCAAAGCTGCTTCTGCACTGCAGAAACATAGCCCCTGCTGGCAAAATACATCAAGCAGATGGAGCAGAAGCTGCCTTCTCTTGTGCAAGGGATCTCCTGCTTCTCTTACGATGCACGTGATGCTCTTCTGCACTGATCCAGCCTGCAGAGATAACCCAAAGTCCTTATTCTGATTTTGGGGAGGGAGCAGAGGGGGTTAAGGACTTGTTACAGGAGCAGCTTGTCTTTAGGAAGCTCCTCTCATGGCACATGAACCAAGCCAGCTGCAAAGCTTTCCTTCTAGGCCAGTCCTGAGTTAAGGTGGTGCTGGACCACGAATACCATGGCAGATCTGTTGTCACCCCAAGACAAATGGGGCAACAAGCCCAGGGATGGGACCTGTGTGTCCCTGTGAAGCGAGTGGAGGCTGGAGTGGTGGCAGCAGCCTGGACTCACCACTACCTGCAGCCTGCCAGGATCTCCTGCTTCTCTGAGGTTGCCTTGGGTGGATCGTGACTGGGCTGCAGGATAGGGACAAGCTCTTTTCCAGTGGTGTTTCAGCCTTGCTTGTGGGTGGTGACAGAGTTTTGGGTTCTCTGTGGTGAGTTAGACCTACATCCATTCAGGTGTCACAAGGAGAGCCATGGTCTGCTCCATGGGCCTCGTGGACCAATGGAGAAGTGAGCTGGGCAAACCCCATGAGGTACTTGCACTTTTGGTGCTCTCAAGCCCTCTGAAAGCAAATGCTGATACCCAACTTGTCGCTGCCCAAGGGCCCTTTTTCAGCAGAAAAACAAAAATTTGTCTGGCACGCAGGGGAACACTGACCTCAGCAGGGCTTGGGTGTAATTTTCCCTATTTGGATGAAAACTGATGAGGTGGCTCTGGAGAGAGACGCCCTCTGATTGCCGGCACAGAGGAGATGGTGGGAGGTGTAGATCCATAGTGTTACTGCTGCCTGGTGAGATGTGCCCACTTAGGGCCCTCCCCGGCCGCAGCAGGGATTTCCCAGGGCTCATCAAGGGCTGATCCTTGGCTGAGGCCCTGATGAAATGAGGCAGAAGAAGGTGTTAGTGGGTCTCACAGCAGGACTCCTGTTTGACCTTTGCTTCTCATCACTGAGATTGACCCTCTGGCTGTTTCCCTCAGGCTTTTTCCAGAGCCATGTTACCAGCTGAGGTCTATGCTGCTGAAATCTTAGTCCTCAGCCCATCTGCCAGCAGCAGAAGATGTGTGGGCTCAATTCTGCCAGCAGAAATGGGATTTGGTCATCTTGTCATGTGTCAGTGGTAGAGAGGACACAAAAACAGCCTACCTGGACCATCTATTCACATATCTTGTCTCTGTGTGGTCAAGGGGACTTTCATCCTCACCATCCTGGCCCAGCTGATCATACAGGTGTTATGGATGGGAGACCTGGTGGGCAGAGGAAGAGATGGGCTCCTGCAGACCATCCCCTTCTCTGGTCCCAGCACCCATGGCATATTGCTGTCAGGTCCTGGACACCTTCACAGTCCCAACGTCCTCCTCCAGCTCCTTTACTGGAAACAATTCCCTTCACTCTTCCCTTTTTTTCCTTCTTCATCCACCATAACCATTTGATCTCCCCACTCCTTGCCTCCCCTTCTCCTTCCTTTCATTTGAGGTCTATGGGGTGGCCTTGCTGGCCAATCCAAGAGGGAGCATGGCCAGCAAAGGACACTTGGTGAACATCAGACATGTGCAGTGTGTCCATCTCATCTCTGCCTCTGAAGCAGGATGTGGGGAACCTCCCTTCCTCTATCCCTGCTGCGGCAACATCGTTCAGCCGGTAGCACAGGTGTTGCTCCATGCTCGGGGTGCAGGATTGCTTTCTCAGACCTCTTCTCCACCCCTTTCACAGTGTCAGCAGGACTTTGATTTTGCCCCTTGACAGACTGATGTGGAGTGGGGTGGAGCAGGGCAGACTCTTCCTCTTCCTTGTAGTAGGGCGCGATTACTCGGGAGCTTTGACTCATGAATGACTTTGTGAGTCAAGGAACAATGCTGCTTTTGTAGGGCTTGCCCAAGGGTGACCCACCTTCTTGGTCCTTGCACCCACTCAGGGCAATCTTGCTCTGAGCATCTCACCCAGCTTAACGAGCGGAGCAGGAATTGCTCCTGGGTGGCAACTCAAGCCCTGCAGCTCTTTCTCTCCGTTGATGCACTGAGGGGCACAGCTGCGGCGCAGGATCTTGCCAGTCCAAATAGGAAAGGGGAATTCAGGTATTCACCACTCGCATCCATGCTGGGAAGTAAATGGGGTCGGTGCCTGTTTTCAGGTGCTTGGAGGTGGCACGGCACAGCGTGTGTCCGCATGGGTCCATCCTCGTCCTCCTGCTCTGCCCCAGACCATGCCAAAAACGTGCTAGGGAAAAATGAACAACCTGGACATCACTGGGCAATGCTGAAAGCTTTAGCTGGGGGAGACATGGCTGTAGGGCTTGGACCTACAGGCAGGGACTGATCCTGCTGGGAGTGTCCAGCCCCTGGCAGTTTGGGGTGTCCAGAACAGCCTGGAGCTGGGTTCAGCCCCGTCAGGATGGAGAGCTGATTGTCATGGGTTTTTTCCTACCACTGAGGTCAGGAAAACTTTTCCAAGTGCCTTCTTCCGGAGCAGGGACTGTTTGCTGGTGGATGCAGGCAGTTTCCTGAGATGCAAGGAAGTGCTTGGGAATTCCCATCGGGCATCCAGACCCTCACTCACCCCATTAACACCACCGGGCTCTGCCTGCACCCTCCTACTCTGGGAAAAAGACCCTCATTGAGTCTGAGTGCCCTTGTCCTGTGCAGGATCCGGCACAAGGATGGACAGGCAGGGAAGATGGGTGACAAATGGAGAAATGGGCTCGGGAGGATGTGGCCACAACGATGGGTAGATTTGCAGAGGGGGGAGGGCAGGACTGCTCCTCACTCCAATGATGTATGGACTGTGGAGGGCTGAGGAGGGAGAAGGACAAAGGAGGGATGTCTTTGGAAACAAACAAAAAAATAAATCTATAAATAGTAAATGAGAAAGTTCCCTAAACAGAGGTCGAACCGGTTTGTCCAAGACAGCGTGTGCATCAGCTGCATAGTGACTAATGTACGGAAAATGTGATGCCCCACTGCATCGATGCTGCCAGGGCCACCGCAGCCTCGTCCCATAGCCGGGGACCCGCCATCATGTTGTTGGGGATGGGGTGTTTGCCAACAGGGACCAAGCTGAGAACTGCCACACTCATTGCCTACAGGGGCCAAACCAGAGCTGAGAGCTGAAGGAGGGGAACCAAATTCCCCCTCATCCCTTAGGAGTGCACCGAGCACATCATCCCACCCATAGAAGGCACAGGCAAAGAGTGAAACCAGCCGGGTCCTTGGTTGCAACCTTGGCTCATTCAAGAAAATCCACCGAAACTGGACAGTATGGGCAAGGGACACACACAAGGTAGGACGAGAGCTCCTCCTGGCTTAGAGCCACGGTCCATCTCTGCTAGTATCCGTCCGCTGGCCAGGACCAAGGGGAGGTGCTCCAGAAGAATGCAAGCTGAGGGCCAAGCCAGGGTAATGCTTTCCACATTATATTCTCTCAGTTTCCGGCAATTTGCTGCTTCGGGGCTTCCTGAGCCAGAGGTTGTATCCGTATCTTTCCGTTTAACAGCATTCGATGGACTTGTGGAGATGGGGTGATCACGCATGCGGTGTTTCCTTGGGAAAAAAGAGTTTAAAAGTAAGAGTGAGCACTGGAGCAGGCACTTTTGTGCAGCTGTGGTTCAGCCCCAGGGTTGCTTTAAATATGCTGTAAATATAATAAACGCCATGCATACAGCGATGTAAAATCACCCTCCTCCTCTGTGCTGGCTGTAACTTGGAGGGCTGAGCAGGATTCAGCTCTGGGGCCGGTGGGATTGCACAAAAAGCTGCAATGCAAAACATCTGGAGAACATCAGCCATAAAGAGACAGGAACGCTCCAAAGTAGGAACGGGTCCAAACTGCCCTTTGCAGACTCAGACGGACATGCGCACACACACCCCCCCCCACCCCCAAAGCTCTGCCAGGGCTTCTGTTGGCTTTTTGATGTAGGTGCATCCTGTCCAGGAGCGCTTGGGGTTTGCAGGTGGGATCCATCCCAGGCACATTTTTGGGGCACACTTGGTTGCGAGACTATGCAGGAGCCGGAGTTCGCAGCTCCTGTGATCTGCCTGCTCCGTCTCGCCAGCATCCCCCCAAGACTCAGCAGTTTCAGGGATTGTACACCACTCCGAGCAGCTGTGTTGGAAATAGAAGGCAATTCCCACCGCAGCCGCTTCCCTCTAACATGTCGATTTAGCCATAAAGTGGAGTGGTGGATGCAATCAAAGCAGGAGGAGGGGAGCAGAGAGCCCAGAGAATCTTTATTAAATGGTGTCCCTGCCTCAGATCCTTGCTGTGATGCCTCAGTTTGGGACCATACTTGATCAGCTAGGATTGATTTAAAATTAGGCTGGGAAAAACCTTGCAGGAGCATGTGCAAGGACAGAGGGTCCTGGGTAAAGCTGGGGACAACTTTTACATGGGGTACAGTTTCCCAGCAGGTGAAAATTGGAGGAGATGCACTTGTGCGTGGAGGTGGTGGGGTGCTACCTGGCTTGTGGGATCAGAAATAAGTCAGGATGCAGGCAGGCAGGGGTGCAGGATGCCCCCATCCCATAGCAGGTCAATAGGAGATGGGGATGCTGCCATGCATAAGAGACAGCAGCATTTAGGAGGAATCAGGGGGGAGCTCATGCGATGGACAACATCAATGGACAATCATGGTCTTTGGGCGTGGAGAGCCACCACTGCAACATCCAGCAGATGGGATGACCAGAGCTCTTCTGATTGCTTAACATTTTTGGAGCTGAGGACACTGAATTTGTGACCCAGCACACTCTTTTGTTGACCTTCCTGCCTCATGTGAAGAGTGGGTCCTGCATGGAGCAAGCTTTAGGTAGCAAATGCACACGCAGAGCAAATAATTTCTGTCCTGAATTAAATTAAAAAGAAAAAAAAAAGGAGAGGAAAATAAATCCCCTGGAGCCTCTGCAAGAAATGACATCTCCAGCCCCATTCTTATGGCTACTGCTGGCCCCAAGCTGGAGGGGCCAATTAACTTGCCTCTTCCATGTCTGAAAAAAATCTGGCGAAGTGGTCATCAAATGCCTGCTCTTGTTGTGTTCTGATGCGAGGCAGATGCTTCTCTGAAGTTGCCTTTAAGTCGGGAGCAAGGAAAGTCCCCACCCTTCGTACCGAATGCAGATTTACCTCCTGCAAGTATGGGCAGAGCTGTGACTCCTGATAGCATCACAGGTTGGTAAACACAGGGAGCCAGCAAAGCCTTCCTGTGAAGCCGGCCGAGCCTGGTTGGGAGAGCAGGGAGAAGGAAAAGCTGAATGCATCAGCAACAGAGGTCACCTAAAAGGGCTCTTCTCTAATCCTTCCTCCAACACTCGCCCCTCTGAAGGGTTTTTGGTGGGTTGTGGGTCTTGGCCTTTCTTGGAGCTGTTTGCGTTGTGGTTATGGGAAGTTTTGCCTCTGTTTACAGGAAGATGCAGTCCCTGCCCTGAGCGTCTTCCAGCTCCAGCTGCTCCTCTACCTGGCGTGCGAGGAGGAAGCTGAAGACTTGTTGGGTCAGCGAATCCTGCCCATGGATCATTTCTAACTGGTTTTTCTCTTACTGAACGTCCTCGTTGGACCTAGACACCAAAGCACCCTGCAAACGTGGTACTACGCTGGCATCAGCATGATGAGATGGTCACCCCGACCATCCGAGGTGAGCCTTTACACCCCAGCAGGTGTTTGCAGCTCCTAGCACCGTCATCAGCCCTTGCACCAAAGCAGGGTGAGAAGGGACTTCCCATGCCATCTGTGGACAACAGCTATGATGCTCCTGCAAAGCTTACCAGGCCCTGGCCAGCCATGGAGGGGAGCAGATAGTTTTTCGGGAGGTTGGCATCAGTGCCAAGAAAGGGCTTCACCTCTCCTCCCACCCTGATGTGCAGGTGGCAGGTCTTGTAGGGCAGGTGTGGCACCGGGACTCTTCCCATAAACCCTGTCTGAATTTACCCTCCGGATAAATGGGGAGACTGGAAAAACTGGGGCTCAGCAATTGGAGTAATTTCTGGGCATAAGGAAACCCAGCACACCATGTGTCCACCCCTGCGATGTCCCTGCCTGTCACTGGGCTAATTGGGGAGGCAAGGCTTCACCAGATCTCCTCTTCCTGGGCAGTGCTGGGAGCAGCCGAGATAAGCTGTTGCCTGCATGATGCTTAGTCCTGCCTCAGTGTTGTTTACTTCTGAGCCTCACAACATCCTGGAAATGAACTAATCCTCTTTTGATAGCTGGGGAGACTGACACACGGCCCACTGGGATGACCTGTTCTCCCCAGAGACATCTGGCTTCGTAATGTTGTCCTCAGGGCACCTAGTGATGGTCTTTCACATTGCCCTTGGGAATAGAGGGGGAAAAAAGATGAACAGCTCCCATGGGAAATGTGTGGGACACCATCACATGGAGAGGAGAGAGCAGGAGGCCCCAGAAAACATATTGCAGCTCTTCCCGGATTGGAGGACTCACGGTCAGAGCTTTGGCTTGAACTGAAAACGATTATTACCTCTGCAGAGCAGGGCTGGGAGACCTGCATGCAACTGAACACAAAGTTGTCCTGGGGCCTTGGGAGAGGCCAGTCTTGCTGGCTTGACCCAGAAAACTTGGGATGTGTCCTCAGACTTTTGAGGCCAGTGTTGGGCAGTCACATTGGATAACCTCGCTCAGCAGTTGGCCAAAGTCCATCCTGAACCTGGGTGCTGCAGCAGAGCCACCCTCCTTGGGGGGCTCCAGAAAGTGCCCTTCACCAGCTGCTCCACCAACCCAGGGAGATTCAGGAGAGCTCCTAGTGCCCTTCCAGCCAAGGGCTTTCCCATGGGGTAGCAGGAATTTTTAAGCTAAGCATTTTTGGGATTATTTACAATCTATGGAGAACACAGGTCTCACAGAGGAGGCACCTGCCTCCATTCACGTAGCCAATGCCCTGTTTTGTGCATGGGTGAGGAGCACTTGACCTGGGCAATGCTTCATACGCCTCTTGGCTGGATGCCTTTTCCATAAAACCTGGGTGCATCACATCCAGCTGGCAATCCGGTAGGGAGCTTTGACTCAGCTGCACTTGGCTCCAGCTCTGAAACTTCAACCCGTTCCCTTGTGAAAGCCTACTCTTCTTGCTGGAAGGAATTTGCTGGATGAACCTCAGGTCTCGTTGTATCTTTTTATAACCCTCTTTGGGTGGAGAAAGCTAAGCCACCACGTGAAAATCCCCACTGGAGAGAAAAGGGGTCCGGATGCTCAGTTAGACGCTCCATATGAGGGTGGCAGGGGACATGGAGCTGAGGTCCCCCTCTGAAGGCACCACAGGGTGGGAGACCAGCAGCGCTGATCCATCCTGCTTCTGCTACCACCTGTCCCTTTTTATGGAGGGGGACGACCTCTTTCCCAGGGCCCTGCAGCTCCCTCTGTCCCTCCCATGCCCGTGCCAGGCTGGAGGCCACCAGCAGGGCCATGAGGAGGGAGGCAGGGAGCAGGGAGCTGGAATTTGGAGGATCTATTTCCATCCCTGTCCTTGATGCAGCGCAGAGCCCTGGACACCCTCAGGTGTTATGCAACTGTTTGGCATCGAAACACCGACATTGGAGCCTTTAATTAGCAGTGGGAAAGTGTTTCAGGGACGCTGTGGGTGGATGCCGTGCCACTGGGTCCCCTTACCCGGGGCTGGGATGCAGCCTGGGAAGGGTGAGGTATCACCATGCCCCTCCGGTCCCTGAAAGCACCCAATGGCTAGTGCCGATGGCCAAAGCAAAGTGTGCCCGACATGTGTGGGGTGCCTTGGGGGACTTGAAGAGCTTTATTCCTTTTTTTTTTCCAGCCTCCTGAGGTTTGTCTGGGGGATTCCCAGAGCCAACGGTGGGTCTTCGCATTTTGTAGGCAACACCAAATTGGGGAGCAGGGCTGCTATTCAGCAGGACGGAGAATGAGGCCAACAGGACCCTCCTGAAATTCAGCAAAGGCAGATGTCACATCCCGGGACAGGCTGGACACCTGCAGAGCAGAACCAGGGACCACCACAAGACCACACCTGGAGACCATGTCCCATTTTGGACTCCACAGTCCAAGGGAGACCTTGGTGTACTGGAGCCAGCCCAGCCGATCCACCACACTGGCTGGGATGTGCTCAGCATAGCTAGGTCTATCTTCTCAGTGGGAGGGAAGGGGAAAGTCACAGCTAACCTCAGCTGGGAGAAGAGGTCATCATCACTGCTAATACTCACTCTAAGGCAGACTTGAGCAAATTCTATCTGTTTGCATACTGAGATCTGTTTGCATACTGAGATCTGTTTGCATATTGAGACAATTAATTCTTCCCAATGTCTTAGGAGGGCTATCCTGGTTGCTTTGCTCAGACCCACCAGGAACTGAGCATTTTCTTCTCTGCTTGGAGGAAAACACATGTAACACTGGGCAGAATTCAACCCCAGGGGAGAGGAGAGGTTGGTTCGTAGTGAATTGTTTGGGATCACCTGCTCTGTGGCCATGGCAGAGCGATGCACACCCATGAGTAAGGCACACACAGCCTCAAGTTTCATCATACTCATAACCATGATCTTATTTTGAAATAACTGATGATGTTTTATTCCCCAGCGAATCCTTGTTCAAAGGTAATACAGCTCATCTCATTCTGCAGCTCAGCTTGGCCTTTGTGCTTCCTCGTGAGGAGGAATATTTCTTCAAGCTGTGGCTCAGACAAAACATTTTTGGCATAATTGGGCTTTTACTTCGGCATTCATCATTCCCAGACATTTGTTTGCCTTGAAAGTTCCCTGCAAAATGTGCTGGGCGTATGCTGGGGTCAAGGTGCTGGCCTGCCTCCATCTCTTCAGCTCGTCAGGCTCCCCGCTTTCTGCTGGAAATCATGGCCCCATGCAGAGCCCAGAGGGTCATTGCTCTGGTCAAACCATCTGATGGTGGATGCAAGAAAATCATGGAGGTGGCAGGGACTCTTTGACAATGGGGCTCTGACTGTCCTATGGTCACAAAAATGGAGGTGGGGGGGACAGTAACATCTGGAAATGCACCAGGTAACTGAGCAAAACACCTACCCACCCGTGTCCGAGGGGACCAGGGAGCACGTGTGAGCTGATCCCCTGTAAAATCTCAGTTCCTTGTCTCTGAAGGGACTGTCTCTGCCTGGGCCGTGAAGCGGAGCTGAGGGCCGGGGATTTTCAGCTTGTGATTTGGACTTGAGTGACACAGGATGGGTGTTTTTGGCGGCCTCGGCGCTGATGGGATCCCCCGTATAGCTGTTTTCCAAAGCTGGATCTCGGTGATTTCCAGCATGTGGCGGGTGGCCTAGGACATTGCCATCCTCTAGTGGCTATATCCAGAAGCACAGCAGTGCTGGTGGGGCGGAGATGTCTCCGGAGCCACAAGCACCACGCCAGGCAAGCGGCTCTTCTCTGGGGAGGTGGGAGTGCAGGGTTGGAAGGACCTCCATGGATGCTCCCCTTTCCCCTTCCTCCATCAGCATCAAAGGTCAGGGGCAGGTTTTTTTGCCTGAAAAGGGTTCCTTGTCCACTACCACTAGGCTTTGGAAACCTGTATTTAAAACTCTGCTTTGCCAGTGATGCTTTGCTCAGGGACTGAAGCTTTGCCCTGGTCCATGTCCATAGGACAAACGGGGCTGTTGCGTTACCTGCTAAGTGTGAAGACAACAGCGCTGCCCTTCTGAGTTTTAAGAATATTTACCCCATCATCATCTGCACAGACTCTGGAGAGAGAGACCCAAACCCAGGCTTCACTGTGGGCTGGTCCGTCTAGAAGTCCTCATGTCCAGACTGACGTCTGCAGCCGACACCAAGCTCCTCCATGGGCTACATGTCTTGGGTCTGGCTCTCCAAGGAGAGGTGGATTTGGGGGCCAGCTACTAACTCCATTCATCCAGATGAACTCCTGTGGACTATCTGGAATGAGGAGCTGTGTTCGATATGAATGTGAGACCCCTGTCTTTGGGAAATTTTTGCCATTTGTAGGTTGTGTTCTTGGCACCTCCCACCCTTACTTCAGCCCCAGCTTCGAAGTGTTCTTGACATGAACCTACTGCTTGGACCTATAACAGTGTGGAGGTTGTGTAGTGTCAGGAAGGACAAAAAAGACCCTTGTTTCCTCTTTGCAAGCAGGAGAAAGTGTGCTGGGAGCTGCTCCAGGGACAAGGAGTCGTTCAGTGAGGGTTCCAGGCTGGAGGTCCTGTGGGCCAGGAGACAGGGTCACTGCAGGATGGCTGTGTCCAGGATGCTGTCTGAGCAGCAGGTGAGGTTAGCATCTGGGCGAGGCACAGGGAGCTGTTTTTTGTGGGAGACAGAGGAGGGGGAGATGGGGAGGTAAAAGGAGTGACTTCAGCATCCCTGTGTGGATGTGTGCATCATGCTTGGAGGACCCCATGTTGGACCTTCAGGGATGGTGGAAGGAGACCCCACTGCCTCCATTCACTAGGTAGCCTGAGAAACCAGCTGGAGGGCTGCAAGCCAGCATCTGGCTCTGGAAGGACCACATGCTTCTCCTGCTGCAGAAACAGGTGATGGCTAAGATGGGGAAACCCTGGAGTTAGCAGGAGTGACCATTGCAACCTGAAGTCTAGCTTTGTTTTTTTGGAAAAGCCAGAGTTTTACCAGGTCTCCCAGATCCATCAGAGCACTGGGTCTTGCCTCCTTCCCATGCTTGTGCCAGGCTGGAGGCACTGCTTTGTCATGGAAGGAGCACCCAGTGGGAAGCATCTCTGGAGGGTCATATCTTGTGGGAGCAAAGCCGGTGGCTATTGGAGTTCGGCAGTCAAACCATGCTCTGCAGAGACCAGGCAACTCGGTGCAGTGATGGGAGGGAGAGTGGCAGGAGCAAGGGGACAGAAAAGAGATTTCTGCAGAAGGGAGCTTTAAAGCCAGTAAATATTTCCTTTTTTTTTAAAAAAAGGACCCAAAATGGGGCTAGGACCTGAGCCAAATCTCATCAAGCCCTGGTGAGGACACGAGCGTCACAGGGCCTGCAATGTAGCTGGCACAGGATATTTGCTTTGAATCCTGATGGCCTCGTTTCCCCTGCCTTCCTTCCTCTTCCAGACATGGTCCCTTCTCACTGCAGGATTTCCTGCAGCGATGGACACAGCTGTCCCAACCAGCACAGACCTCCCCTCTGCTCACGCACTGATGGAAAGGGATACAGGAATCGGGGGAAGAAGATGGGGGATTGACCATGCCTCCCTGCAGGCAATGATCATGCCCAGAGCTGTCATTGCATCTTCTGGCTCCTTGGTGGGAGATGCACGTTGCGGGATATACTTAAGATGTGCTTTTTGGGATGCTGACCCTACCTCCCTATCACTCCCTTGTCCAAGAGTACAAAGGTTTGAAATCTCACCCAGTTCTTGAATTTGGTGAAAAATTGAAACACAGCTTGAAAATGTAGTGGAAATGCTATCTCTTTGCACCAGAAACTGGTTTTTTTGTTGCATTGTGTCTTGCACAAAATGATCCTGGTCTGTGAATGGCTAGCTTAGGAACCAAAGCAATAAAATTAATTAAAAGAAAAATTATTACAACAACTAATTAAGAACAATACATCAGGGATACAGCTGATGTTGACTATTGGCTGGGATCTCTGGTGCTTTTTCTTACTGCCCTGACTTGTGTGAGGGTTCACAGGAATACTGCGTGAATAGATCTTCATACAAGAAAAATGTCTGATCCATTCAGCTGCACAGAGGCGGCTGAAAAGATAAGAACTAATGGTTCAAAATCAAGAAGACAGGCCAAAATAAGCCCAAACAAGATGTTTTAACAATCCAAGAATTCCTGAGTCACTTTTCCTGAGGTCTGAATGTGCTGGTCTGTCCGTCCTGCTGATCCCAAATGAGATGTAAATGTTCTTGGCCAAAGCAGATTTTCAGATTGTTCACAGCTTTTGCTGTATCTACAATTCTGACGTTTTGTGGTTTCGATGGAAATCTGCTACCCTCCAGCTGTCTGTCGCTGGATTACAGTCTCCAGCTGCATTTCTCTCTGGAGCACCAGCTCTGGCGTGAGCAAGACCAGAGCTCTGCAATGATGTTTCCACGTGCGTTCAATGGCTGAGCTGGCTGGAAACCCCAGGTCAGTCTGTGCAATTTGGGACTGTATTCTGGCGAGGCTTTTGGTGGTCTTAACACATATCGTGAGCTTGTGCGTCATGAGCCTGCTTTTTGCAGGGCAAAGAGGACTGCTTTGTGCCTTTGGAGCAAGCTACCCATGCAGAGCTTTGTTTGTGCAGTGTTGAATTTGGTAGTACTGGCCCCTCGCTAGATCACAAAGCATCCCTTTTACTTCAGAAGGAGACCTGTCTTCTGCTGAAGGTGCCATCTTCTGTGGTCCAAGCATTGAAAGGCCATGCATGATTTCCCTGTGATTCTACATGCAGCTCAGAGAAGGCATGACCTCTGGGCAGTCTGGTGCTCCAGGAGCTGCTCATGGTCTGGAAGACCAAGGGCTCCTGTATATACCAGTGGAAAACTCTGAAATAGATTAGTTTGCATCCCCAGACCTTCTCCCAGTGAGATGACGACCGATGACACCAGTACCACGGGCCATGGGGTAGCTGTGAAGGGTGGCCTGAAGTGTGTCTGATGCCCATGGAGAAGGGGCTGAAACGACCTGCTCTGACTGTGGTTGTGCTCGTAGGGCTTTAATCTGGAGGACATGAAGAGTATCCTGCCCTTTGTCCTGAGCAGAGAATGGCCTTCTCTTTTTTTTTTTGCCACTCTGCTCCATCCACCCATCCATCCATCCATCCATCCATAACTCACTCCTTTCTGGTGCCCTAGGGCAGCTCTATTTCAGTGGCTGGTGAGGAGCTGCCTGTCTAAAGGGAGAGCTGGTATCTATCATTAGTGTGCTCCTTGTTGCCTATTATAAGATTTCACCTTTAATTACTGATAACTCTGCCAGACTCTACTTTTTCTCCAGGCTGGCTGGCTGCCTCCAGGCTGAAATGTGTTTGGAAAATTTCAACTAAAATAATTCAACATTTTGCAAGAATGAGATTAGAAGAAAAAAACAAAAGGTTTTGCCCCTGTTGGGTGGGGAGGGAAGCTTCCAGCTGTTTTCTGCAGCTGTTCCGTTCCTCATGCATCAGAGGGGGCCCTGAAAGTTGGAGTGCGGGAAGGTCCTTGCATTCACTGTACCAGCAGTACTTGCCAAGGATGGGGTTCTGTCCTTGAGCAGATCTCATCCTTGGCTGCCTGCAAACTCGCCTCCATTGGCCATGTGCCCACTGCAAGCTCCTCCTGGCATAGCAAGGCTGCTCCTTCCTGCAGTGCTCGATCAGGGTAAAGGGAGAAGGGGCTGTAGACAGCTTCCCTGAAGCTCTTTACATCTTCCTGAAATTACTTTTCAGTCCCAGGGAAGTTTGTTATATGTACATTCTGTGGACCCAGTGCTTTCTCCCTCCCTAAGGTCCAATCCAGTAGAGGCAACATTGCTCTCTGGGGCAATGCCCAGGGACATCCCCATGGGGCTGGTAGATTTAGTAGAGGATCTCCAAGAGACTGGGGCTCTTCTGGAACAGCAGCTGGAGGCAGTTGGGATATCCCAATCCTACAGAATTGGACCCCTACACAATTCAGCCAAGCCCTGGTGTCCTAATCCATCTCCTATAGTGGTAGGATGGGACTGTAATGCTGTGCCAGGTGGAGTACAGAGCTTGTGACCCTCACTAGAGCATCTGGTTCTTCATTTTATCTCTTCTTTACTCTATAAAAACATTTTGCTTCTCATGCTGGGGACTGCTCAGCTGTGTGGTTGCACCTCTGGTACATACATAAAGTCAGTATGATTGCCCAGCTTGCTTTTCCCAAGAGATGCATCGACTCATCCAGCACATTTTAAAAGCTTAACAAGGCATGATCTTCCTTTGCTGGAACTGACCCCCAAAACATGAACCCTCAAAATCCCCTGCCACTACCTTTGTGGAGACAGGGCAGAGGCTGCAAACCAGAGATGTCACGGAGAAATCCTCCATCCCCTTCTCTTCCTTCACCCTGAACTGAGAGGCAGGTGGGTCTTTTCCTAAAGAGACTGGGTCTGGGTTAGACTTGACTTTGGCATTGCTTTGCTATAGGACAATGGCTCTTCCTTACCATGCTGTCTCCCACAGGATGGGACCACGTTTGTATGGAGAGGTGGGAGAGGAAAAGCTGGACTTACTCAGCCTCTTCACTCTCTGATGTGTGGTTTGGGGCTGTCCATGCAAATTCTCTACCAATGTGCCTACATGGGGGTTCTGCCTTCCCAGACCTTGGCCAGAGGGAACCAGGATCCTGCTTCTACGGTGCTCACAAAACTCTTAATTAAATTTGCTCCATTTTTTTATTTCTGCAGATGTTAACCTTGTCTTTTCTTTTAGCTGAATAGCCATTCATTTTAGGGGCTTTCATGGCACGTAGGAGAGGGTGTGGAGAACCCTGGCACAAGTTGCCCAGAGAGGTGGTAGATGCCCCATGGCTGGAAACATTCAAGGTCCATCTGGACGGGGCTCTGAGCAACCTGATTGAGTTGAAGATGTCCCTGCTCCTTGCAGAGATGTTGGACTAAATGACATTTAAAGGTCCCTTCCCAGCTAAACCATGCCATGATTCTATGATTCCATGAATTCACCTCCCGTCTTTGCACAGCAGTGCAGGCTGCACAGGGACACTGGAGGACAAGGGAAAGCCTGAGACGTGCTGTGGCTATCCCTCATGCTCCTCTGTCACAGGACATCTCGTGTGGCACTTTTGTGTTGACCCTAAGTGGCTGTTGCTATGCCCTCCATCACGAGGGGCTTGTGCTCTGCAGCGTGGTGTGCAGGCAGCTGTGCAAATAACTGAGTTTTGCCTTCAGCTTTACACTGAAAAATCAAAGGGAATTTTGGGGCTGAGTCAAACAAAATAAATAAACAGAAGAAACCCCCCCCTGAAAACGGAGGCCGGAAAAAAAAAAAAGGAAATCTGACCCAAACCAAGAGTTGTTTTGCTTTTGTTTCTAGCCTTAACTCTGTTTTGATTTAGTACTGCTGGTGTGAATAAGCTGTGGCAGATGTTGACTTCTCTGAACACCCCCCGACTTTTGTGTATTTTTTCTTCTTTTTTTCATCTGGCCAGAGTGATTTGCCAAGTTCACGAGTTCTTCTGGCCGCTTAAATCCACATTTTTCAGTGGAAAACGCAGTCTGAGCCAGACCCTGTTACATTAGGGTGCAGCGGCTCGTGTAGGATACTCGTGCAGTCACAGACTTGTAGTGCTGTCTTAGCTCTTGGTCTCCAGATGCTGCTCTGGAAGAGTGTGCATGTCCCTTTGGTCCTTTCTCATATCAGCCAGCCCCTTGCAGGTGGTGACCTGAGCTTCTCCATGGCCAAGGTGTCCCTGGTGGGCAGCTGCATCCCACCCCTGAGCCTGCTGGGACTGCCAGACTTTGCAGTTCATGTTCTTGATTCAACCTATACCCCATGAGGTGACACATGTCACAGGGCCCGAGGAACAACCTCCCCCTTCTTTTCAGATTGCCTTGATGAAAGAGGACTTGAGAGAAGGTTGAAATGGTGGGACATGGTGTTTTACAATGACATTTCTGTGTTGCAGGATAATAAATACACCTGGGTAGCTTTGCTAACTTATAGTAAGGTCTGGAAAAAAAACATGGTCATTTCAGTCTTGCAGCTGATGTGAAGGAAGGAAGGATGAGGATTTGGAAACAAGAGTGGTCTCCTGAAGTCTTGGCCGTGGTATTTGGCCTAACATTAATTAGGACTGAGTCTTCCTTTGACAAAAGGAACAAAATCCTTAAAGCAGACTTGACTCACGCTTGGCTGAGATGTGGATCTTGGGTCTTGTTTCTTTGGAAATGAATGATTGTGAGGGTCCTAGAATCATAGAATCATTTAGGTTTGAAAAGACCTTTAAGATCATCGAGTCCAACCGTTAACCTAACATTGCCATGTCCACCACTAAACCCTGTCCTTAAACACCACATCTACGCATGTTTTAAATACCTCCAGAGATGGTGACTCCACCACTTCCCTGGGCAGCCTGTTCCAATGCCTGACAACCCTTTCGGTGAAGAAATTTGTCCTGATATCCAATCTAAACCTCCCCTGCCGCAACTTGATGCCATTTCCTCTCGTCCTATCACTAGTTACTTGAGAGGAAAGACCAGCACCCACCTCACTACAACCTCCTTTCAGGTAGTTGTAGAGAGCGATAAGGTCTCCCCTCAGCCTCCTTTTCTCCAGGCAAAACAACCCCAGTTCCCTCAGCCACTCCTCATAAGACCCTCACCAGGTTCGTTGCCCTTCTCTGGACACACTCCAGCACCTCAATGTCTTTATTGTAGTGAGGAGCCCAAAACTGAACACAGTACTCAAGGTGCGGCCTCACCAGTGCTGAGTACACGGGGATGATCGCTTCCCTAGTCCTGCTGGCCACACAATTTCTGACAGCGGTCTCTCAGATTCTCCTTGTTCTTTGTCTATCTGTCCTTCTTCACTGTCCCTTTTCAGAGTACCTTGTGAGAGCTGAGTCATTAAGATTCATAATATCTAGATGTTAATGCAAAGGTGATTATTACACCCTGGCTGCTGAAAGGCAGCCCATCTGAGAGGGGACATCGCTCCACACTGCTGTGCCCCACACCAGTGTGCCATATTTCGTCTGTTGCACAACCCTTGGAAATTGTAGCAGGATCTGAAGGAGGCTTGAGGTAACCGTACTTTGGAAAGGTACCAGGGATTCACAGTTAATGACATAGCCTTCACCAAAAATGCTGGAGGGTCACTAGTAATGAAGAGGTGACAGGACCTTGGCTTGATTTGCCATGGAAGGCAGGACCTCCAGCAGACCAGCAACTTTGTTTTGTTACCCCAAGATGGTTAGGGACCAGAGCACGTTGCCTGTAAGGAAAGGCTGAAGGCTGTGTAGCTACAAAGACCGTTATCCACCCTATGGGCTTTCAGCAGGGTGGATACAACCCCAAATTCTGCTGGCCCATCTGGAGCTTTGAGAAAATTCAGATCCAGATGTGGATCTCCATCTCTTTCTCTCTTGGCTTCATCCATATGATGTGGCAGTTGGACTAGATGATCATTGTAGGTCTCTTCCAACTGAAATATTCTATTCTATTCTATTCATTTCTGATACTCAGGTAGAAACATGCTGGCAGCTTATGACATCTGGAGGCAGGTCTGAGCACTTTCCTTGGACCACATCCAGGTGCCAAATCCCCTGCCTGCTAGCAGCTCTAGCCCTAGCTCAGGAATTTGTGCCTTTCAGCTCTTCTTCTACACCATGTCACACCACCGGCTCTGTTGGCCAGAGAGGTAGGAGAAGATGCTTTCTTTGGCCGTTTTCTGAGCCAGCAGCTGGGACAGAATAAATGGACACTTTCTGGTCCTGGGTGGTTTCTCCAGGCCTGTACAAATTATTTGAGTTCTCTGGGTTTGCATTTAATGGGTGCTCTGAAATGCTGACATTGAAGGTGGAAAACCCAACAGAATGGTGTTCAGTTTGCTGCCAGTGAGGGCTCATCATAACCCATAGCAAGCTCAAGGTCTTCAGGTGCAGGGCATGGTGGCAACATGCCATGGAGCAGAGGGAGATGGAGAAGGCTCATTGCTGGTCGCCTCCTCCTTCCTCCAACCCCGCTGTCCCTGGGCTGTCCCATCATTTTTCAGGCTTGGCAGGAGTAAAGTGATGGGAAATGTGGAAAAAGAGTAGGACAGCAGGAGGTGAGCAGTGGCTGATGTGAAGCAATCTGGTGGAAAGGCTGAAACCAAAACCATGTCTGGAGAGGACCCTGCCAGCACACCCAGCTGCCTGCCAGCCAGGAATATAAAGTCTGGGACAAGGAGGGCATGGGAAAAAGGCACCGGTCTCTTGGATATAGCTCTGACAGAGAGGGAAACTGAGGCAAGGTGCCCTGACTTGCTGGGTGGTTTTTGCTGGGTGTTTTGCTGCTTCTGCAAAGTATTGTTGGTCAGGGTGTTCCCAGGGAAAGCTCCCTCCCAGGGTTTGTGCTGGGGCTTGCTGCAGGGTTCACAGGAACCCACAGGGATTTAAATAAACCCCATGTGCTCCAACAAGAGCAGGGTAAGCAATTTCCCAGCTCTGCGAGCTGTTCTCACCAGGAACTGCACAAGGTAGACATTGCATGAGTTACTTTCCAGGATGTCTCTTTGGGCAAACCAACAAAGGTTTGGGGCAGTGGAAGCAGGTAGCACTTTACCTGCAGAAGAAAATGACCCAGATGCATGGCTGAGATTTTTCTTTCATGCAGCCAGATCAGAGTATGCCCTCACAGCCCAGGTATATCTGGGCTCCTCTTCCACGCTGCAGGGTAAACAGGATGTTGATATAATTAGCTTTCCTGTCATCAACCCTATAGTAGCTGTAGAGTGGAAAAAACCCTCTTGGCAGCGTTTGGCCATTTCGTTATGGAAAGATCCAGTGTCTGATTTCAGCCCCCTCCTTCCAAGCTGCTGGTGGGAGGTCCCAGAGGTCTCCTGCTTCACCTCTTTAACACCTCACCTTCTTCCCCATCCCTTTTGAACCCATGAGGTGGGGGAAAAGACACTTGGAGCTTGGCACAGGGGAAAAAAAATGGCTTGGGACATGATTTCTGAGAGGGTGGGCTCCCTATAGAGAGCATCTCTGCCATGTGATGAGCTGCCTCCAGCCTCTGCTGTTGCTGGAAAGAAGGTGGATGCTTGTGGGACAGAGGAGGACACCAAACCACCCATTGCCAAGGATTTATATGGGGATACAGGGATGGAGGGAACAATGAGTCCTGCAAATAACCCTGATCTGGGAAGGAAATGATCCGTGTGTCCTAAAGGAAAGGTTGAGCTTTGAATCCTTCTCCCGGGGAGGTAAAACGCCCCAAACTGTTGATACTGTTGGCCTACTGCAAACACAACAAGAATCATTGAAATCTGAAATAAAACAGAAAAATGAACGAGAAAACATCCTCGCCCCCATAATGTTACATTTTAGGAGGATGCAAAATGGAATGTTTGCAGAACATCAATTCTTCCCCAACTCCCCTGAGCTGGGAAAGGCAATGTGTCCTGCCAAGATACATATCTATGCATTCTGTAATTTTTTGGGGGAAGGAAGACAGGTCTGTCCAAATATTCCTGACTGGCTGAAGCCTGGAGGCAGTGGGCAGAGCCCCATGCTGGGAAGGGTTGCAGAGGCGTGGGTACATGCGCATGGCTTCCCAGTTATGTCCTTGGCTTGTGGCTAGACTGGGGCAGGGAAGGGACAAAACCAAGCAGGATAAAAGCTCCTGGGTGGCCCAAAAATTCCCTTTGGGCCAGGAAGAAGCATCCCAACCCTTGATACAAGACTCAGTGGAGGCTGGCTGGTTTTAAACCCTGTCGGGCTTTACTTGCACAGCAAGGATGGCATGGCGGGGATGGGGCTGATGTGAGCCAGGATCTCACCTGGATGTGGAGTGAGGAGGCTGGGACCTTGGGTGGGCTCTAAGCTCCCTCAGTTTCTGTGCAGATTTGATTTCAAAAGATTTACTGCCCTCAGACCTGCTCCTTACTTGACTTCTCCTTGTGGGAGCACCGCATTGCTAGGAGCATGATGATGTGTCTTGCCTGGGTAGGGCAGGAAGCACTGGCGTAAGCACATTTCTTCCCAGGCAGTGACATCTTCATGAGGGGAACCATAGTGCTAAATTGATGCAGCTCTCAGCCTGCCTGTTCTGGGAGTGAAGAGGGTCTTGCTCAAGCCCATGCTCTGCCATCTTCCCCATTGCTGGCACGTAAATGTGCTGTTGGGCCAAACTTCAGCCACGATCCGGGTCCTCCAGACCTTGGTGCATTAATGGCGTCCAAGGTCTTGCTCATCCAGGCTGTAGGGCAGAGGTTGAAGCCAAGGTAAGTGACCAATGCTGCCTGTCCATAGGGGCTGTTTTGGCCTCGGTTCACCCACAGCATGATGGAAATAGCGTGGATTGTGCTTTCGGTCTGCGGGAGTCTGCCTCGGGCTTGCTTTCGCCTTGCAGCTCGGGCAGAGCCTTGTCTGTGGCTCAGCCCTGCCACAAGTCCTGCCCTTTCTCGAAACACAAGGAGCCGGTTGACCTTGACAACTCAGTGCTCGCTCTCTTTATTTTCCTTGCAGAGACATCCCTCAGGGTTTTCCCAAGCTAGATTAAAACCAGAGTGCCCTTGGATTACAAAACAGAGCCACAGTCACATCTTTTTCCTATGCTATTTTCCTTCTCCCTCCCCTACCGACTCTCCCCAGCACAGGCAGACCAGCTGGAGCCACTGGCACTAAAAAAGCATCCAGGACCCAGCAGCCACCCGTCGGCTCCAAGCCAGCCAGCCAAGAAACTTGAGCTGGCCTCAGGAACTGTGAGGGAGAAGCAGCAGCCAAATTTTTGGAGGTTCAGGCTGGGTTGACCAGGAGGTCTCTGAAGGAGGGTGTGCAGAGAGGCTTCGAATCACTGCAGCGAGTGACCCAGCTGCACATAGCTGTGGAAAAACCTGATCTTCCCACTCCTGCATTGCCAGCAGAAGTTTGTGTCCCAGTGGGTCTTCCATCCGTCTTAGACGTGAAAATCTGGGGAAACACCAGCTACAAATACATCCTGAGCTGCTTCAGGTAAAATCTGGTGTCTCACCATCATCAACATGTCCTTCTGAAAACAAGAGAGGTGTTACTGGGTGCAGTCCACTTTTGGTAGTTACATCCTGATGGCCAAATTCCTTATGTATTTGCTGGCCGAGCATCTTGCAGCGTTCCCATATGCAGGTAGGATGTGCTAAGGCACACACCACCGGTGGCTGCAGCTGGAGAGGAGAGTGAACCGTCTCAGCTCAAAATGATACCTGTGAAACAGGGAGGGGAGGTGGAAGGAAGCTTGTGACTGTAATAAAATGCAGAAGTTTGGGCCAAAGAAGTAGGTCTCAGTGGGGTAGCGACCCTAATCTGAGATGGTGGCTTTCACCCTGGATTTGCGACTCAACCAAGAAGAGCAGGGGTATCTATGGAGTCTCCTGTCAGCAGGAGACCAAGTCCACAGTCTGTCTGCTATGGAGGCCCTTACTGAAAAGTCAGGACATTGCTGCTAGCCACGATGCAGTCGTTAGCAGGATCAGGAGCAGTTCATACTGCAAAGTACTCAACATAATTTCATTTACCTTGGTTTTGCTTGTCTTCTTTCAAATAAAGTCCCTTCCTTTCAGCTAGGTCCTAGAGCACCGGAGAGCTGAGTTTGTTTTTCCCCAGCATATAGGCAGGTTCTGAGTCCAGACATCACTATCATTTGAACCTGCTCCTTTTGCCTTCTTAAACCACAGGGGCCACACAAGTGTTTGCTGCTTGCAGGCCAGCCCAGTGCCGGCAGGACCCCATGGCAGGCAGGGGTCAATGAGCTGGAAGGGAGATGGATGGAGCCTTCCTTTCTGATGGCCATATCCCTCTTCTTCAGCAGGTCCCACATGAGCCAGGGTTTACAGTCTGATCTGCAGAGCCTGCACTTGCCAAGGGGAACCCCCGACCGCTGGGGTGCTTGGTGCTGGTGTTTCTGTTTGCTTTGGCTGCTGACAGATGCTCTGCAACCTGCAATGAGCCAGCTTCGCCCAAGGCTTGTAACGGCGGGCAGGGGATCTGAAAGGAAAGGGATTCCCCATTCTGATTACTGTTAGCTACAGCCAGGGGGAAGATGTGTGTGGGGGGTCGTTTGTGTTGCTGCCAGTCAGACGGGTGCAGAATGGTGGGAGATGCCTACAGGCTGGCTCGGATGGGCTGTTTGTGTCCATGGAGGGTGAGCACTGCTCCCACCCTTCCCACATGCTGGTAGACAAGACCTGGAGTACCATCTCCCCCACTGACGTCCTCAAAAGGGATCTGGTTCCTCCTTCCCTCTACATCCCACCCATTGTCTGTGGAAACCAGAGGCACCAGGCGCTCCAATGGGCTTCAGGCCAAGCCTGCACATCTGGCAATGACTCCATTGTAGGTCTGCAAGAATGAAGAGTAAAGTATTGCTCCATGTGAGTGGAATAGCCTACTGCTTGTGTCATGCTGATTCTTGAATTATCTTATCAGTGAAGGGCAGAAGTCATCCTGGCCAGAGGTGACCTGGCACCGGAGGTCACATGCTGCTTTTTTCCTTGCAAAGTCTTTCACTGGTTTGCAAAGCCACATGGGGCCCTAAGATATTTGTTTGCCACCTTACAGGCCAAAAAGGGCTAGGATTAGGTGATGAGGAGCTGGGTCTTGGTTCTGCCCCTTCCCAGTGCTCATGTCCCTGGAGTGTGAAGTCACAACTCATCTCAATGCCATGAAGACTTCTGGGACAGCTCACACTGCCACAGCATTTGCTTTGTGAATCAGTAAGAGATTTTTCGCTCACTGTAAGGTCTCCATTGCTGTCTCATATGGCTAAGGTCTTCTCTGAAGGACTGACCAGCCCCTTGGCAGTAATGTCACAGCCCACGAACCTTCCTGCGGACACGGATGCTTCACATTGATGCTTGTATGGGAACTGACCTTTCCTAAAGCTGAATTTAGATTCAGTTTTTAGTGTAAATGCATAAAAAGAAGACTGCCTTCCTTCCTTGGGTGGGACTCTTCCCCTTCAGCCACATGCCTTTGTTTGCTCATGGGTATTAATGTTCAGAAGAGATAATAACCCCAAAGCCATCAGTTGGCGTCAGAGCAGAACAGTTTCCCTGCTGGGCTGCAGTAAAAACAGGCACTTTTGAACATAAAATGTCAGGAATTCTAAGCTCCTTAACTTCCAGTTGCATTGCCCGCTAATTAGATGATTTCCACGCTTCAAAGGGTGATAGAAAGATGACGCAGGCTTGTGGTCTGTAGATGTCTTCTGGACTAAGATGGCACTGCTTGCTCGAGGGTCTCAAATATTTCACTGAGCAGACACTGCAAGCCGTGGAGTTGGAAGAGGGTGATGCTGAAGGGAACCACCCCTAAAATAAGCAAGATCAGCAGGAGAAATGGAGGAGGGTGTTTACAATATGTGAAAATAAGATATTTGAGCATTTCTGAGGTGAAGTTTTTCTGCTGGCCCTTCTGCTATTTGTGTCACCTTTATGGCTGCATCACCTTTGCTGAAATGTTCCGCTCATGCCGCTTCATAAATAGTTGTAATCCCCCAGGAAAGAGGCTCCATTCAGCTGCCCCCACACAGCTGTCTTCTGCCATCAGAGAAATCCTTGGTGTCAGGGCTCTGAGGGCACTAATAAGCTTTAAAGGCCATGACCAGCCTCACCTGTGGTCTCCACCCCCACCCATGAGCCCTGGAGTTCTATTTAAGCTCAACCTAGGGTATTCAGTTTCTGTTTGATGTGTTTTGGAGGAGTGGTGGTCTTTAGCTTGCCCATCAGCTTCTTTTTAGCTGTGTTGAGACTTGGTTTTCACATCTCTTGAATGTATGCAAGCCTTGACTGAAGCATAAGAGCCTGTGCTATCTCCTGGTCCTTGTTTACTGGCCACAGCCAGCTCTGTGCTAGCTGTGTGTGTAGGAACTAGAAACCAACTGTGGGATTTGGCTCGTGGACTGAGATGCTTATGGGTAGAGGTATCGGCATGCTTGGCTTGGATGTCCCAAGGTAGGTGTGTTGCTGTTTGAGATGTCTGAGAGTACTCTAAGCTTCCACAGGGTGCTGGATGGGACAAGGTACACCTTCTTCATTCTCGACCAGCAAAGTGGGGAGGCAGGCATAAAGCATCTCGAAGGGCACTAGATGTTTGAGCAACTGAATGATGTTGTTCCAGCTAGCCAAGGGGGCTTCCAGCTGGAACTTCAAACTGGTCCCAGTGGGATGGGGGGAGGTGTCCTTCAGACCAGCACATCCTCAGCATCTTTTGTCTTTTACTCTCACTTCACAACTGCTGGCCTTCACTGTATTGTCATTATCTTGCTCACTGTATCCACAGGGGTGATGCTGCCAGCAGCCCTCTGGGGCTTTGCTTAGTTAACAAGTTGTCCTTTCCTCCCCTTCCTTGTGGATCCCACTCCCTGACTGCAGAAGGTTGGCAGATACTGTTTTGGGCTGGCTGTGTTGCAAGGTGAGGACACAGTGGGAGAGATGGATCCATTGTGTCTTGCTCCTTCTGGCTGAGACTCAGTTTACCAACCCCTCTGGCCTGGTCATGCCTAGATCTTGCATGTTCTCAAGATCCTACTAAGGTTGTTTTTCTGCTCCGGTATCCCAAGTCTTGTGAAATCCAGCTGCCTGGTCTGCTCTGACCAATGTCTGTGTGGCCCACAAGGTCCCAAAAGGAGAGAGGAGCCAAGGGAAGCTGGCCAGAAGACTGGCTCCTTGCTCTGCGGGGTGGGATTGGAAGCACTGTAACTTGGCAGGTTGCCGCCCAAAGCTGAACTGGGGCCATGGTCCTGTCACCAGCTGGCATTGGCATAGCTTGCAGGTGCCCCTGGGGTTTCCCAGGATGCTGGTTTCAGTTCAGGGTTTGAAATGTAAGCCAGCCCAGCTGAATTTTGTCTCCTTCGGGATTAAACTCCTGAAAGGGGCACGTAGCTCAAACCATAGCTCTTGGTAATGAGTGCTGAGTAGTCAGATGCTTGCGGTGGGGCAGTTAGCAAACCCTGGGGCTTGAGGGCAATAGGATAACTGTCTCTTAGGATGGATGTGCTGGTGCCTCTGTACTTCTGACCACTGTGCAAAGTGCAGTTCAGAGCTATGGGTAGGAATGGCTCCACTTGATCAGGCTGTACTACTGCTGGAAGCCATGAGAGACCTCACCTACAGGAGTTTCTCTCCACTTCTGCCACTAGGTAGTGTCAGCTCATGTCCTGCAATTCAAGCCTGTATAAGCCTTCCCAGATCCCCCCCTCTCTCCTGCCTAGCATCACTGTGGAAGTTGTTGTTTACATACATTTAAGGTACTCTGAGACACTGAGGGTTGCTCAGCCCAGATCTCAAAAGCTTGGGTTGTCAGGTTGCCCATGAAAACGTTAATGTTGCTCCTTGGGTGCGTGATGGCGCAGTCTGGAAGAGCACATTCATTATTTTCCCCACTGTATGTGTGTTTTTTGTAGTTTTTTTTGCATGTGCAGCACAGAGGCCATCGGGAAGGATTTCCTCCTTGCTGTCCTGAGTGTGGCTGGGTGGTTACTGACAGTCCTCCTCAAGCCCAGTTCTGGAGCCAGGCTCATGCCGTTGCTGGAGACCTGAGTGATTTCATGACGCAGGTGTCCCTGTCATCACGGGCATCTAGGAAATAATGTGTAAGTGAGCAGGAATTCCTTCTTCCTCTTCCTACTTCAGGTGATTTACTACCCCAGTAGCAGAGATGGCCACAGTATTTGCAGGCAACATGCAATGGCTTTAACAAGGAAAGTAGCAGTCCTTCCCTTTAATGTCCTATCCCTCATGTGGGGCACTGCCCCCAAACCCCTTGGAGACCTACAGACCCTGATTTCCTATTATATGGTTCAGATTCAGTCCCAGAGCTGTTTTGTCCCACAAGGTCTTGCAGGGACAAGCCCGTAAGCTGTTGCATGCCCTAGCACACAGGGTGAGGAGGGTGAGTTCACCTAATCAAGGCATCTCCTATAATTTTAAGGTTTGACAACAGCATCTTCATTTTCTCTTAATGTAGATTTTTCTGGGTGTGAATAAGGTAATGAAGCTGAAACATAAACCTGAAGGAAGTACCTCAGTGGGAGAAAGGTTTCAGATCCTTCCAGACTGAAGTTAGTTTCTGAGGAAGGTATTTCACGTGGAAATCAGTTATAAATAATGGCATTTCATACCTTAAAAGCTTCAGAAATATCTTCATCAGTGAGTTCCACAGATTAATGCCAGGTTGTAAGTAAAACTTTTTTTTCCAAATTGTAGGTTTTTTTTCCTATTTGCGTACCAGGACAAATTTGGAGAGGCATCTGATGTTTCTGTCTTCCTCTACTTACTGGTCTTTACTAGTATGGAGAAGCTGGCTGCTCTCAAACCATGGGATGTTTTTGGTTTGGAGCCTCCGAGTTTGCTGGGAAAGTACATAGGGAGTTGTTTTAAAATAGAGATTTTTCAAAGGTTTTTTTTTTTAAATTTCCCCAAGAAATAGACAGCTAGCACTCATCCATATTTTGAATAAGATTTTATCAATTTAACCCAGAACACTTTTTCCAATTAAAAAAATGCCATAAACTGCTGAGAAACAGCAAAGACTGCAGTCCCGGGGAAAGGTCACATGTTCAGTTGGGTTTGTATTTTCCATGCATGCTTTTGCCTCAGGACAGCATTTAATTGCATCTTAAAAATGCCACCATGGTCCTTGCTGACACTCGGCTTTCTTGATAGGCAGCTTGTGAAGTGTCACACCAGGGAGCTCCCCAGGAGCGGCAGTGCATCCCCTAATACAGAGATTTGGAGAGCTGCCGGATGGAGGAGTGATGCATGAGGTGGTGTCCATGGTCTCCTCAGGTGGGTTTTCTCATTGAATTTGTCCTTGCTTTTCTTTAAGGATTTCATTGGGGTTGGCGAGCGTGAATACAGGACGATTGGGTGGGGAGAGCAAGTGATGTTCCTGCTTCTCAGAGAATTAGATCCTTGGGATGGAGGCATGGGGAGAGGTTTGGGGAGGGAATTGATGGGAAGAAATTAAATAATGAGCAATATTGCCAGAAGTGGCCAAAGGCAGTTGAGCGGCAGGGCTGAGCTCCCTGCTCCAGAAGCTGCTGGTTTTTTCACCCCTTATGGCCCCAGGTCAATGAGGAGAGACTTGGATATGACCCCATGGATGTAACTGTCTCTTGTCACCATGCTGGGTGTTGTGGCCTCTGCTGAGGAGCCCAGCAGCTTTGCTCGGAGAGGGATGGGAACAACCCTGCCCAAACAAAGGTCATGGCCAAGCTGTGCCTGAGATGTTGCACAGGGAGCTGGTCACTGCGGTTGAGAAAGCCCTGATCCACACATGGCAGAGTCTGGATGATGTGAGGAGTGATTTGGGGCAGCATGAATGTCCACCCTGGAACACTGTGCCAGGGGACGGCTGGGCTCCTCTGTCCCACAGATCAGCAGGTGAGCAGTTGTGCTGGTGGTCTCCAAAGATGGGGAATGAGAGGTGATGCTGAGGATGCCCCTTGCAAATACAGGGGGAGGTGGCTGTGCTAAAGCATTCCAGCAAACTGGGCACCTGCAGTGTCTCTGCAAAAGCTCTGTGGTTGGGAGCCATGTCCCCTTGCCCCAGGGACAAGCCCTGATGGGTTTTGAGCCTCACCTGTGAGGCTGGGCTGGGCAGCCCTCCCAGCTCTCCATCCTGTGGAGTGATGGAAATCTGTGGCTATCCATCAGCATCTCCTTCCTCCTGCCTTGCCAAACCTGCACCTCCCAAGACAGCTGCAACCACCCCCTGCAATGGAAAATAATACAGCTCCTTCCATCAAGTGTATGCTGGGCAGCATCCTGCATCACCCTCCAGCAGCCCCCAGGCAGAGGTGGTGGGTTCACCTTGAACATTTACCCCTTGGCTCTAAACCAAGGGGTTTCCTGGGGTTGAGGAGATCCATGCTGGTCTTGCAGGCTGGACCTCCAGAGGGCAAAACCCATCACACATGTGCAGCCTGCAAGGAGCAGGAACAGCACTGCACTGAGGATTTGCAAGGTCCGGGAGCTGTGAAGGACGGGATGCAAATTCTCCTTGTGTAGCTGTGTGTGCCATTTGCTGCAGAAGGAAATGTCTTTGGGATCTCAGCTGGTCATCAGCTTTCTCTGCCCCCAAGCATAAGGGCTGTGAAGTGCTGCAGCTGCCTCCAAGCCAGAGTGACAGCAGATGCTACTTGTGGGGACATCAAAATATTTAATCCTTTGTTGGAAATTATCTGCAGTGTCATTGCAAAGGTGGAGATCAAAAGAGCACAATAAATGTGTCAAAATAACACCGGAGATGAAGGGAAGTTGCTAGCAGAGGATAATTATCAAACAAAGCGTAGAGATCTTTTCATCTCTGGAAATTCCCTGTACTGTAAAAAGTCACCAGGTGGAAGTCAGGGGCCACAGTACATCTCACAGCAGCTCTGCTGCCTCTGGCAGACCTGTGCTCATTCCCCTTGGGATAGAAACTGGCTCTCTGCTCCCGCAGGCCACGAAAAGCAATGTTGAGTTTTGGAATGTGACTCGCACACTCTCCTGCTGGGATTTTTATTCTAGGGCTCCTAAAATACAATTGATTCTTTTCTTCCTTGTTGATCCCCTTTGTGTGAACTTTGTATTTCCTTGCTAGGCTGGAGGAGTCTGCAGGGCTCTCCTTGCTGGTGGTGGCTTTCCCCATGCTTGCTTGATCATGTCTCTCTGCTACACATGTGCCTACTTAATCCCCAAATAATTTCCTCTGGATGAGGTATGCTGGCAGCACTTGCACAGATGTTTTGTATTGGGTATGGAGCAAGACTGTGCTGAGTGGTGCCCACACCTGCATGTAGGACTTTAATTCCAGAACATCCTTCTGGCCTGAGCAGACAGTGCAAACCCCCACCTTTCTCAGGGATACAGACTAGGATTTAACTGCTGCCCTCCTGGATGGGCTCCTCACATGCACTGGGAGTGGGGTAGAGGGCCAGGAGATGCTACACCAGCATCTCTTCTATTTTTAACTCCTCCTTTTTCAGGTAAGTGGAGGCATTTGGTGGTTTTAATTTTTCTCCTGGCTGTGGGTTTTTTCTTAGCCATGGTGGAGAGGGACTATAAAATCTTTGAAGGACACAGTAGATTTTGGTGTTGAGTATTGGGTCTGGATCTGTCCTGGGGTGTTCTGAGCAGGGAATGCCAGGAAGAAAAGCTTGGCATCCTCAATCCATGCTCTTCTGTGCCCATTCCCTGTCCCCTATTTTTCCTATCAAAATAATGTTTGTCCCCTTTTCCAAGGGACGTGGCCATTTTCTCAGGTACCCATGACAGCATTGTAGCAGAGGATTGGAACAGGCTGTTCGTGTAAGGTAGTGCACATCAGTTAAAAAAAAAATAATCATAGAATAAACAGCCCCTATCTGCCTCGACAGGCATGTTTGGGATGGGAACAGCTCTTTGCAGGGGAAATGGGGATCGTGCCATAGTAAAGTCTAAAGGGACTGGAGATGGGAATGGTTTCTGTGTGAAGGTCTCCCCATCGACTGTCTGAGCCCTGGCAGGATCCGAGACTTCTGTGTACAGTGTCTGAGATCTTTCCTGTATTGAGGATTCATTGCGTACCCCATTAGTCTGTGAACTATTTTAAACATGGGGTGTTTGCTTTCTCTGCAAAGCCAATATGGGGAAGCCACCTGGATGTGATGGAAGATTTTCCTGCACCTGGTGCAGGGGCTGTTTATGGGGAGTGTTGATCTTGGATAAGTGGTTATCCAGAGAGTTTGGGTAAACAGAAAATGTGGCTCGTACCCAGCGCTGGCACAAACCTGTGCTGGAGCAGCAGATCAGGTGGAGGACCCACTGGATGCGACTGGAGAGACTCCTCCAAAAGTTGGCACCCAGGTTTGCTTTGGTGGCCTGAAAACAGGCACCTGGTGGCATCCGAGACCCTTCCATTGTCAACCACCAATGTCCAACATCAAGATGCGCATATTTAGTTTTCTTAATCTGTCAGCTGGATCCCACCTCTGATAAGGAGATTGCAGGATGGCAAATGCAGAGGCCAGGGGCTGAGGGGAGAGCAGGGCTTGCCTAGCCCATGCCAGGGTGGCTGAGCTGTGTGTAGGGAAGGAGGGTCCTGGACACCTTCTGGGAAAGTCTGCCCTAAAGCCACAAGACAATGTGTGGTGAGCTGGAAAAATGCACACAGGTGTCTCATTTTCATCTGGATTTGTGCATGTGCTGGGTAAAGAGTGATGAGTTTTGGAAACCCCTTTGGGGCTGGCATTCCTGGAGAGGCTTGGTTAAGCTGGTGGTTGTCCCAGGGCTTTGGGCAGCTGAAAAGGAGCCCACTGGATCTGGGGTGGGGTGTGTCTTTTGGGTGGGAAGACCCTGGGGGGTTCAGGCCATTTGGGAGCAATAGCAGGGAAGATGGTGGAGATGCACCATGAGGATGTAGTTAGAGGGAGCTGTTGGGGAAGGTGGTACTGTGGGAAAAGTACGTTTGGTAGATCTGGGGGGTGCAGTAGGAAAGCAAAGGATTAGCAGGGTGGGAGAAATTGCTTCCTGACTGTGAAAGCCTGTGTTGGGAAACACTGTGTCTGGGAGGAAAGCTGGGCAGGATTGAGCTAAGGTTGCTCAAAAAAACACCAGAAACTTGAGATGCATAAGCTGCTTTGAGGCCAGGGCTTTTGTCCCTTCAGGGTTCTGTTTTTAGCAGGTTTACCTTTGATATTTAATCTTTCATTTTCTTTTCTTTCAAACTTTGTGCCTGCATTTGAGGTTAATTCCTACAAAACACCAGCCGTCACCCCAAGCCACATACAACACGTGCTCAGACAGGTCCCGTCGGAAGCGGTGCTCAGTCAGGAGCTCGGGTTTGGGGATGAGGTGGGATGCGCAGCCAGGCAGATACGCAGCTCCTGACCTGGAGCTGTACCCAATGGCAAGGGACCCCCTCTGGCTCCAGTGGGTGATGTTGGGGGTGGAAAGGGCAGACCCAGCCTTCATCCATGGGACCCCCATGAAGAGGTGTGCTCGGGAACATCGTATTGCAAAATCATAGTGATGAGACCTCCTTGGGAAAATGTAGCCTCTTGATTGAAAGGGAGGTGCCACCTGAGGGCTTTCCAAAGCCAACTCCTCCTGCCTCTCTCCCTTTCTTGGTGTACATACCCAGTTCTACAGGTCAGAGTGGTGAGGATTCACAGGACCCCAGCAGACTTCCAAGAGATGACCCAACTGATGAGCCAAGCAGTATGCAATTAGCTGGCTGCTTTCAGAGCAGGTCACACCACCCTGATCCTGCTCCAGGAACACAGCATGCCATGTGAGGATGGGCTCCGGGGCCCTTTGCAGCTGCTTGCTTGTGCACCTGGGTGCTTTCATCTCCCTGTTCTCCAGGGAGAGGGCTGCCAGGTGCTTTCCCGTGGAGCTGGGGCTTCGTTGCTGCCTGTCCCAGTGATGAGCCCTTTGGGATGGGTTCTTCAGCAGCTTTTCTCCTATGCGGTTTGCCCTGTACTGCTGGGAGTCCCCTGACATAATGCAGCAAACAATGCCTGGACCCAGGCTGTAGGTCCCATTCAAGCATGCTGAAGCCACCATGTACTCATGAGGGGCCAGGAATTGGGTTAGAAATGAGAATTTTTTTTTTTTCTAGAATTGGAAAAACAAGAAGAGCTCTTCAGAAATGCAGAACAGCCTGCTTACACAAGAGAGATTCAACAGGATGAAACCTGGGGTTGTATCCTCCTGGAAGAAGTGGCAATCCTGGCATTTGGCAGGCATTGCACAAGCATGTGATGGAGTTATGCTGGGGTCTGTGGCAATGCAGCCAAATGCTTCAGCACGTGAGCTCCCTGTGTAGGGAAAGACTTTCTGTGATAAGCCATATTATCATGTGCCCTTATACAACATACTCCCACATTCCTGAGTGATGGGATCTGTAATAACATGGATGAGAACTGGCTTATCTTTGTGCTTGGTGCTGTGTCAGGGCCTGAGTGGGTGCTGGGAAGGGGTAGGACCACACAGCTGGGGAGAAATGGGGGGGGATGAATAGCTGAAGCTCTTCCCCTCTGCAGCTCTGTTGGCTCAGCTGCAGGTGGATCTCAGCCATGGAGTTCATTTTGCTCATGCAACTTCTTGTGTATGCCTTGGAAGGAGGCATCAAGGACCCAAGCAGGTGGATTTGGTGGCCTGGGTCTCTGTTAAAGTATGTCTCTCTTCCTAGTGCTCTGTTAGGTAGTGACTTAGGGGCAGGACTCTTCATAAATGTCCTAAAAGCAATTCATGGGTTAATACTCCTGGGAATATGAGAACTAGTTCAAGGCAAGATCCATTTCCCAACATTGAGTGGAAGTGACAGTGCTCACCACACTATCCTTTTCATGACAATAAAGGTCTGATTTTGAATGATGAAACCAAGAACATCCATAGCTGAAGGCTGTCCTTAAATCACCCCTTGAGGGTCTTGCTAGATGCAGGTGTCGGGGAAATACAGGGTGTTCTGTGTATGCTCAGCACACTCAGTCTCACCCTGAGGAAAGGGGCGTGCTTGGTCTGGAGCAAAGTCAAGAGCTGTTTGCTCTGTCTACCTGGGTCACCTCTTGTAGCTGGGGAGAGATGTGAAGGCTGAAGTGATGTGCAGGGGGTGACTGTGCCTGAAGTGACAAGGGAGGCAGGAAGGAGAGCTTGAACGCCTTCAATAAGTAGGGGTGGGTGTAAGGGAGGGTTGTCCTTGGTCCTCACCCTGAATGGTGAAGGGAATCCCTGGTGAAGGAGATGCTAGAGCAACAGGAACACAAGCAGCGGGAGATGTGCAGGAGCCTGTATTGCTTTTGGCCTAAATTAATGTCCCCTCTGAGAGGAACCTGAGGATGATCCTGGGCATAGTTTGCACTAGAACACAACACACCCCCCCC
>VYZV01003267.1:271619-314691 GCA_013401275.1 Pandion haliaetus | reverse complement strand
CATCAGTGTCAAGTTGCATGGATGAAATTGGTCTAGATCTGGCCCTTTGCACCCTGAGCAGTCCTCTAGCCCTCCAAACCCCAGGTCACACTTAGACCACACAGGCATATGCCCCTTTGCAACACGCTACTGTGCTGCAAACGCCTTTCTGTGCTGTGACACCACAGGGATGCTACTCCAGGCACCGTGAATGGGACAGAAACATAAGAAACAACTCTGGTCCCAGGAAAGCCATGGGAGGTGCAGAGGAGAACTAGCCCCAGGAGATGCAGTGGGGATATGCATAAGTGTCATCTAACCATGAAGATGTGAGCTGCTCTGCACTGCTGGGACCTGGGGTCAATTCTCACTCTCCAGTATGGTTGCCTTCAGCAGAATAGAGATGAGCACTAGGAAGGGAAAAAGAGGGGAGGAAGAGGCAAAAGGAAATAAATGGGGTGCCAAGAAGATTAGAGGGGTTAGAGGAAAGCAGAGGAGGAACAACACTCTCCACCCTTTCCTTTATCCCACATATGAGAAGATGTGGGGAGTAAGCAGCACAAGTGGAGGGAGGAGGTGATGCTAGTGGGTCATCTACCTCTGAGACCCATGCAAAAAGATATGGGGAAGGGGAAGGGAAGAGTTAAAAGAGCAAAAGTTTTGCCTTCATACCCTGGGAGGGGAAGGAAACCCCTTGCATTCAGGGAAGCATGAGCATTGAGCCAGATCGGGGCCAGAACACAATCCGTTTGATTTCCCATCACCTACGGTGGATGCAATGTGGCTGGAGTTGTTGGCAACGAGCTGCACCGTCTCTGCGAGTGGTGTGAAACTGCGCTTCCTTTTGTTTGCTTTAAGCCTGCTGCCAGGCTATCTTGGGATCTTCCAGTTCCTGCAGACTGTGAAGGCTGTCGGCTTTCCCCTGGTCCAATGTCATGCAGTCCAGAAGCACAAAGGCTTGATCTGAATTGGCATCGTCTGCGGGAAGTTGTTGCATTATGGCTGACCAAAGGCCAGCCACCCTGATGCCTTGAGCTGCTACAGATCTGGTTTCTCACGCCCTGGTTGTAGGTATTTGCTCTGATCTGCTCCGCTGGGAAAATTGCCCCAAAGTGCTGATGATAAAGCTGGGCTCTTGGTTTTCTCTGCAGCACCGAGGAGGTGGCTGGGATGGAGACGGCAGTGAGGCTGATGCTGGGGGAAGCCTGTGTGCATCTCTGATCCCTGCCAGATGCCAATGGAGGCTGAGTTCCATCTAACCTGAGCCCTTCCACCAACCCTGCCCCTGGGCAAGCTAGACCTTGTTGCTGTCTGTCCCCTCTTCTCCTGATTATGGATATTAAGAGGCCAGCTTTGAGAAGCAAAGTTCCCGCTGGAAGCACAGCCTGGTGATGAAGGGGAGCCAACAAAAACACCTGGCAAGCTTCCCTGGCCAAGTTTCACACCTAGAATAAATCAAAACATCTTCCTTCCTGCTCAGGCAGCCCCCAAGGAGTCGCTTGCTCCTGCCGCACACACTTTCTGTTCTTTCCAGGAGAAAACTTGCTTCCTCTGGAAAGTTCACACCACGAAACCTTTTATTTTAGACTGGCCCCCTCAACTGTGGTTCTGGCCAAGGGCTGGGAATAGGGAATGCTGGTCCCTCTCCTGTACTGATTTCAGGCACACTTAGCCTAGGAGGTCCGTGCATCTGTCGTTAATTAGGCCTCCACAGAGAAAAATATGGAAAAAAGTCACAAACAGCTTAGGGTGAGGAGAAACATCCTCTCACCCCTCCTGGTGATGGAGTTTCTTTGGCTTTATGCAACCTGGTGTTTGTTCGTTGTCCAAACAGCTATGAAGTTGGGTGGGAGTGACAAGGTCCTCTCAGTCTGTCTTCCTTCTGATATACTATTTACAAGCTTGCTGGCTTCAGAGAGGTAGAGTTGCCCTGACATGCCAAGTTAAGTGGTCCTTGATTTTATTTTGCTTTGAAAGAATGATTATTTGCAGGAGAGGATGAGAACTGTGGTGAGGAATTGATCTAGATTTCGGAACAAATCCATAAGGAAATAATCCAGTGCTCTGTGCTCCTATGGAGGAAAATCACATGACCTGCAAGACAGCCAGGTGCCCCACCAATGCTCCCATCCTCTCTCTGCCCTCTGGTTTCTCTTGATGATCCCTGTCCCACCCAGCTTATTTCAGCTGCTGAAGCATAAGTGCCAAGTGCTGTTTGATGTGACCTGGGGTATCCCGTCTGTCCTCTGGTTGCTGGCCCAGAAGGACATGGGTCTCTTGCAGGTTCTCAGTCAGGCATCTCAGATCCCCGTGGCGCCATGAAGATGGCAAAGGTCTGGCAGGACTTCTATAAGAGGAGTGGTTAGGCAGGCCAGGACTTCTTAGCTTGGGAAAGAAGAGGGAAAACACAGCAGGTCCATCAAATCCAGGGTGATATGGAGAGGTGGGAAGGAATGACTCGTTCGTTGAGAAGCGATTTCTCAGAGGAATTTCTGGCCAAAGTTTAGGGGGGACTCTTGGACACCTACACCAGACGTGTGGCCATGCATTTCACGTTGCTGGAGAGGATTACGTGTGCTGGTGCAATAGCAAAGCAATCCTCTGGCTAAGCTTTCCATCATGAAAAATGGTGGTTTCCAAAAACACCCTCAAAAACATTTCCAGGCAGTAAACTCTTTGTCAGTCCAGTCAAGCTTCAAAGCAGGAGGAGGAAGACACAGCTAATTCAATGAATTTTTTTTGTACAAGTATGTACTTGGAAAAGAAGCATCCTATTGTATTCCTTCGGAAGAGAGGTAACTCCACGCTCCTCCAGAAGAGAAGGGGCAGCGGGAGGTTCAGCATCCTGCTGCATTTATAATGTTTTCACATCCTCATGTGAAAGCTGACACAAGGCTGCCAAGTGATGTGATAAAGGAGGATGATTTTTTTTCTTCTTCTTTTACGAAGTCTTCCTCCTGGATAACCTGCTGACATAAGATCTTAAATTTGGAATTACTTTAAGAGCTGCTTTAGTCTTCCCCCTGCCCGACTGGGAGGGAAACAGCGATTTCATAGCAAATCTCTTTTAGGATCGCTCTCCTGTCAAAAGCAACAGCAGAAAGCAATGAGGAGGAATATGGGGGTTTTGTCTCTGGCAAATTTTGCTTCATTTTAGAACAATGTATTCCTTGTCTTAGCTATTAGCTCAAGTGATTAACTTATTATCAATGATTTATGACTCCTCTTAAGCTATTGCCAGGCTTATTGGACTGACGTAATCAAATCGCTCCACTTAAGAGCAGGCAGAGCCAGCAGATAAGCAATCCTGACTAGCTGCTACTGTTGCAGGCAGGATTTGCTGAAATGTCAATGGTGTGAAATGCAGAGGTTCAGTTTTCTCACCCATGCCTTCCTCTTCCTGTGATGATGGTCCAAGCTCTGGTGTTGGAGCGTGAACTTGTGCTTCACCATCATGAAGCTCCATCAGTTGTTTCCAGTGGGAGCAAAGGTAGAAGCCAGTAGCTACGTGCTGCCAATAAGATTAGATGCATCCAGCAGCCGACAGCCCTGGGCTGTGAGTGAAAAGTGGAGCATTCTAAAATTGGCTCCTCCTTGCATGCCTGATAAGGGGCCTCTGTAGTCGCTGTGCAGAGTGGATCTTGCTTTTCTTTCATCATCCTGAATGTCTCTGCTCCTCTGGGTCTTCTGCCCCATCTGGGACCATGAAGCTCTCTTATAGGCAGGTCTATGGTGTTTTTGCCCTTGCTTCAAGCGTTCTTCCTTTCCCGTTTGGTGTCCTCTGCAAAAATACTTCCTCCTGGAAATTCAATGCCCTCTGAAGCAAGTCCCTATGCCACTGTCACTGATCTAAGTGGTTCTCCAGCTGGGGGCAGAGAGGAGGAAATGGGAGCTGTAGAAGGTCCCAGGAAGGTTCAGGGCTGGACAAGCTCTTGGAAATACCCATCTGATCATTGCATCTCATTCCCCAGTCTTCTGGCTCTTCTCTTCTCCCTTCTGCAGATTCCCTCCCATCTGGTGTCCTAGAGGGAACAGGTCATGGTTGAGCTGGAAGCTCATCCACACAAGCCAAAAATATCTGCAGCGCCTGCAGCATGCAGTTGGTGGGGTCACCTGCATTTGCCATACGAATCCCCCTTCTGGTCCCTAAATGGATGGGGGCCAGGTCTGGCAGACCTGGACAGGCAGGGTCTGAGGCTCTCATTGCTCTGTGAGCTGCACAGCAAGTGTCCATCTGTCTGGGGTTCCAGCAGAGGAATGTGGCCCCCTGTCATCACAGCTTGTTTGCTGGGCGTGCCAAGAGGGAAAGCAAGCAGGAGGACATTGCTCTGCAAAGGGGGGGTGCATCCTCCTTCCTTCCCTGGGCTGCTCTCCTGCAGTGCTTCACTCCTTGTTCAGGGAGGTTGCACAGCTTCTGTTGCGTTGTCTCTTTACCCATAGTAGTAATAGTAGTGTCTTCAAATACAGCCAAAAATGTAGTCTGTGCCCCCAGGCTGGGAATACTTGGTCTGGGGAGAGAGACCAAACAGGTCCTGGAGATGGCTGTGGGTGGTGCCACCTCCTGAGGTGCTCCATTGGAGTCCTGTGCTGATGGGACGCTTCATGGACCAAAGTCATCTCTGCAGCTGTGGGCACACATCCCTCTCCCACCTCTGCAGCCCAAATGTAAGGAGGGTTTACATGACTCTGCTGCTGCACCCTCCTCCCCACAGCCCAGCCTCCCGGCTTCATCCTGCTCCCTCTGAACGCATCTTGATCTGGGATTTGTGCTGTATCCTGGCCATCCTGCAGCAATCGAGCTGGGGCCTTGCTCTGAGCTGGCATCTTTGATCAGGGCAGCTCCTGTGCTTCCAAATCAACCATTTCTCCTTTTCTGGAGGGTAAGTCCTACCTGCTCCCTGTTCCTTAGTCATCACAGGCTGCAGGCAGGGGAAGATGCTGACAAAAGATGTTGGGGCCCATGCAGAGGGTTGGGATGATGGATTCAAGTTTGTGTTGAGTACAACTCTTTTACACCCCCTGTTAGCAAGGGCTTTGCTATTCTGCTCCCACCGGGAGCTACTCGGCATGATACAGGTCTAAAACAGGATGCTGGCTATTTTCTTTTCAGGGTGGACACCCTTGTCAAAATAAACCTTCTGAGATAAACCTTGCTGCCATTCACCCCTGGGTCACCGCTTCAAACAGCCCGAGGTTATCAGGTCCAACCTGGCCACGGGTAGGAGATGACCTGAACACGGTTGCGTCCGGCACCTGTTGGGTGGTTGGGGGTGAAGTGAATTGCTAGTTCCTCCATGTGCCTGGTGGATGGACACCTCCTTTGCATCTCTACCCCATCAGCAGGACTGCCAGGAGGTTGGTGTCATTGCTGCCAGTCCCTGCAGAAGAATGAAGGGCTGACTGGGTAGCAGGTTGCACAATCCTCTGTCTTCGCTCCAGGCTGTCCCTGCCACAGCTGGAGCCTCCTGGCATCACCTCGCTCACTTCTTAACATATATTGAACCCAGCTACCCTCCCACCCCTCTGTGGCAGCTTCATCCTCATGGCAGAGCCTGGGGGACACATTTTCAGTTTACCACTAACTTTCTGTGAAATGGCAGACCTGTTCCAGCCACTGTGTGCCTCAGTTTCCCCATGTGTGAATTGGAAGAGGAGGTTATTTCACCTCTATGCTCTTCAGCCCAAGATGGGCTGTCCCCTGCTATGTCACGCACACTGCCGAGCGTGTCAGGGGGCTCGGGTCTCCTGGGGACAAGTGGTGGCTGTAGGATTATCATCACTATGGCAGATGGTAGCTTCTCCTGCAATGGGCACGAGTGATGTTGTTCAGCAAGCCAGCAGATCATTTTTCCCACCTTTCTGCTGCTGATCCCCATCTTTGCCAGGTCAGAAAGCGTCTGGCATGCCCGCATCTCCAATGGCCAGCGATGCAAATGCCGGGCTGGTAAAAATGCCTTGGTTCAAGAGAAGCCATTGAGATTTACACTCCAATTGAGATTGAAGACACAGTGTGGAGTTGTTAGAGTAACATCTTCAGAATAAACCAGGAAAAGGCTGCTGTGATACCCCCTGCCCAGAATTTCTGCTCATCTGATCTGGGTATGGCCCCACTGAGGGATGTGAACATAGGCACAGCAAGGGAGCATCAGCAAGGGAAATGCCAGCTGATCTTCCTGCACTCAGTGATGCAGTAAAGGCATTTATTTGGTCTTGGTACAACCCTGGCCTTTTTTTATTAAAAAAAAAACCCAAAGGATGGAAAACAAACCAAGAACCTTGAAGTCAGCATGAAGTCTGCTCATGTGGATAGTGGGGCTCAGTCCACTTCAGCAGCCATAGGCTGTAGGAGGTACCCTAGGACCTGCTGGCCTCCAGCTGTGGTGGGGCTCCTACCAGACCTGGCAGATGTGCAGATATTTAAGGTATCATAGAGCATTTTGTGTGTCACCAGGCATCTTGTGGGGAGCCAGCTGACCCTTCAATCCCAAAGACTGTGCTCTGCAAGCCAACTGCTCTGCTAAATTAATCAGCTGCTTCTGGTGGCTTCTCATCTCTGAAAATGTAGTTTGGGTCAAGTTGGAAGAAGCAGCAGCAGAGGGAGCTGGTCGGCCGGTGGATGGTTGAAAATTATTGCTTAAAAGGTGTTCTTGTTTCACTGAGTAGCACTTCGGGGGCTGAGAAGTTGGCCTGGAAATATTGCACCCTGCTGCTGTCATTGGGCTGGAACTTGTGTAGTGACCGGGAAAATGACCTTCTGTCCTTGCAAATAAATCCAGGAGGCAGCGGCGGGTTTGCAGAGTCTGACCCAGGACCTGCTTCAAGCAGCAAATGCCGGGCTGTATTCCACAAGTACAAGAAGTGCGTCAGCACAGCCTGTACTCAGTAAATAAAACCCATCCCACGTAGGTCCCACTGAAGGGCAACCTTAGAGCTACGCTACCAGCGTTAGGGCTAAATCTCACCAGGGCCCGTTAGAGGGGAAGGAACATTGGACATGGGAGGTGATTTTATTTCTGCCTGATTTATCTTCGGAGGTCTGGGTGAAGCAGTGTTTTGGATCCCCCTGGGAGGGGTGTGATCCTGCAGAAAGGGCATCCTCCAGCAACACTGGTCCCGATTTGCTGGTTTTCCCAGAAAGTGGCATTTTTGTCTCTGGTGAAGGAGAGGGTTGCCTAAGCTCCTCTAGACTGGGCTTTTTCTACTTCATTTGAGAAGCATTCAAGCTAAAAATGCCTCTCTCCTTTGCAAGCAAAATCTGTTCAAGATTATCTCTCTCCTTTTCAGAAAGCAGATGTTGGCAGTAATCTTAATTTCACATCACTGAAATTTTCTTTGATTTTATTTTTATTCTGTTTTTTTTAATCACTTATTTTAAATTACAGAGTGGAAGGATTGCTCCACAATTTAGGAAGATGTTTGTAGCTCAGGAAATCCAAAAAAAATTCAGTCCCCCGATTCTGCTGTAAATCTGAGTGATCTCAGTAAATTTTTAATACATCAACCATTGATAGTCTATTAAGGTTTATTTGAATGAATAGCCATTCGGTCAAAGGACTTTAGGCGCTTTAAGAGTTGGGGGTCTAAATCTGTCCTTGCCTTGCCTTTGCTTGTAATAATTCCCTGTTGCTGTGAAATGAAGGTAACTTCTCCATCTGCCGGTGGGCTCTTGGGAGGATTTGTCCATGTCTGCTGGAGATGCTCAGGGGTTGCTGGAGCTCCCACTTAGGCAGCAAAGCCTTGTGTGAAGGGTGTCCCCTTGGTCACATCCTCTAATGTGGCTGTTGCGCCACGTCCCATGATGTGCCCCAGCTGCCCCATCTCCCAGGAGAGAAGGTGTGTGGTTTGGCAGTGAGGTTCCCAGGATGGATTTTGCTTTTCTATGACGGCTTATGGAAATCTCCAGCCAGCTCCTGCCCATGCTGTATTTCCTGCACTTCTTCTTTTACAATTTCTGCACTTTCAGAGAGGGCTTTTCATTTGCTTAAACTTGATTCCCTTTTTGGGGTTTCAACAGTGAAAGCAGATCAATATCTCGTGAACCTCCTCCATAAGGATGGGTGTGATTTGCTGCTATACTGCAGCTTTATGTGCTGGAAGCATTATCACCTTCTTCCCCCTCTCCTCTCCTTATTCCCACCATGAGCACATTAAGTGATGCCACAGGCAGAGATCCATCAAAGGTTATAACTGCTATGGATGTTTCCTTAAGTGTCTTACTCAGAACATGATGAGGCTTGAGTGCTTCTCCTAATGCAGTCACAATTCAAAGTTACTTGTGTGCTCTTAACTAATAAACTTGCAATTTCAGACCAGAATAGAAAGCTCTGTAATCATGTAAAATTGCTTTCTGACGGGTGAAAATGCATGAGCCTGGGGTTGCGATTTGCTTCCCTTCCCCCTTCTCCTTGTTTCTTAAGGAAGGGAGTAGGAAGCCAGAGATTCTGCCTGATGGGGACTGCGTGGAGGGGAGAGGGAGGCAGGAGGATCCTCTCCTTGCTTTAGCGATGGCTCTTTTTGAAGCACTCAAATGGGATTCGACACCGGTTATTGTTGCAAATTGTGATTATAGGGCAGATGGGAAAGGGATCCCTCCGAAGCACTGTGAAAGATTTCCCACTCTGGGCTTCATCGCTATGCCTTCCCCAGTGGTGCCAAGTTCCCCCTTCCCTGGAAAGGAGCATGCTCAGCGTGTCAAGGAGAGGTGCACTGCACTGCAAGGGGAGGAGTTGGCTGGGAAACGGCTCCCTGCAATGAGCCTGGCAGCCCCCATCCTTTCATCCATGGTCTCTGAGGCATCTATGCTTCACCGGGGGACATGTGAGCCCCAGAGAGAGCTGGGAGAGCCTGAGCCCAGTCAGGGACATCCCTCAGGGTAATGCCAGACCTTGGCTCGAGAGCAGGCGAAGAGCTCTCCTGATGGGTGGGAAATAGTCCAGTGTCTCCAGCTGGAGAAATCCTGAGTCGTCTGCAAGAGACAGTGAGGGAAGGGGCTTTTTATGCTGCAGACTCGGTGAGACAGCTGGGCTTAAAGGTCTGGGCTGAAGTGCCATGTTGAATGGGGCTCAGTAGGCAACGAAATGCGAAGGGTTAACTCTTCTACGTGCAGAAGAGGCCACCTCTGAGGAACATCTCCCTCCTCGTCTTTCCGAGGGGTGCATGGCTCAGCAAGATGAGCCGACGACGTGAGGCATTGCAGGGAGCTCATCGTCAGCGTGGCGCTGTGAGATGCCGAACACTCTCCAAGGAGACTTCCAGGGCCAGGAGCACGGCAGGGTCATCTCCCTCCCAGTTACGCACGTGCAGAGCGGGAAACACTCCCCGGACACTAACGGGGTTATCCCGATGTCAATCCGGGTGATCGCAGAGCAAGGGCCAGGACGTTCCCTCGGCTGGAGCCTCGCCTGGCTGAGGTCGGATTTCCAGGGGCAGGAAGAATAACATCCCCAGAGACATCTGATGCACTGTGTGTGCAGTGATGGCATCCGACGGATGGATGGCTTCATACCTACAGGGCTGAATCAAAGCTTCTCTGTCTATAAAACAGCCCTTAGATGCAGCACATACATCTGGCACATAGGGGCATATAGGCACAAGGCAGCGAGGGAGGATGCCCGGCAGTTATAATTCACATGTTTGCAATTCCAAAGTTGAACTTAAACTCCAAATTCAGTCAAAAAAAATCTTAAATCCACATTCCCTTCTGTGAGGTTTGACCTTAATTGGGGCTTCTGTGTTCGTTCTGAATTATTCATAATTTTTTTTTTTTTTCATACAGACTGGTTTTGGTTATCCTGCTTCATCTCAAGTGTCTCGCATCTCAGGCTGGCTCATCTAATTAATTGGCACCTATGAGAATATAAGGCACAAAAATCCCTCCAAGCCCTTCCAAGAGCTTCATATCTAAATTCACAGACTATCCAAGGGCTGAGGTTCTGGCTACTAAATATTAATACTCATTAAGTAATATTTATGCTTGTCCTCTTCCATTCCACTCCTGTCCTTCATTTATGCTGCTCCTTCTTCAGTAACTCAAGTCGAGACCATCCCATCAGTGTCACCCAAAACCTTCCTGGAGCTCCCTGCTTTGCATCTCACCTGGAATAAGTTGATACCTGTATTTCAAAGCACCTGAGATACTTTTATAGCAGAAATCAAGGTACTCTCCCCGTTGGTTTCTGGCTGGGGGGAGGAACAAATGGTCTGGCGCATGCGTACTGAGAATGGGTGCAGAGGTGGCTCAGCCAAAATCACGCGCTCTCCATGGGGACCATGACTACTGCAGTCTCCAAGCCAGGATGGCCATCTTGCAGGTTCAGCTTATGGCTGGTACCTTAAGGTTGTAGAAGACCATGCACGGCTGAGGGTAGTCCCTCTTTCATGGGTGCCTCATGCCACTGAGTAGTGGCCATAGAGGTACTGACCTGCACTCAGAAGGCACCGAGGGATCTCTGACAGAGCCAGCACCAAGCCACTGCAGCCATGGCTTCCTATGGTGCTGATCTCCTGAGGAGATGGATTTTGATGGCATGAGAGTGTTTCCAGGCAATGTGTTGTGTCTTCCTTCCAAGGCAGAGTGAGTTATGACCATCAAGCCTGGAGATCTCTGATCTGTGGGAAACTGCAGCCAGGTCCAAGGATGAGATGACGAGGTGCCAGATTAAGGTCAGGGCTAGCTGGGAGGGAACATATCTTTCCCATCACAGCTGCTGGGATGCTTGGGGGAATTGAAGAGGACACAGAAGCTGTGGGATGACGCAGTGGTCTGAGGGCAGAGGTCTTGGACAAGGGGAAGATCTCCAGCAGCTACAGCTCCATCCAGACTCTTGTCTCTGCCTTTCTTCCTCTCACTGTGTTTGGGCTGGAAAAAAAGCCTTGAGTGCAAGAGGACCCTCTTAGCACCCTGCCAAGTGGAGAGTCTGGGCCAGGACAGAGGCTACGTAACAGGACCATTCCCATAGCAATGATGTCCTGTGTGGGAAGGTGTCTGCGTCTCCAACCTCACCTGGCTGGGACCAGCGGGAGTCCTGTCTGCAAGAGCTCTGAGGTGCACCAGCCCGTATAGCAGTTAAAGAGTAAATAATGAAATTAAACAGGCACAAACAAGCACAGAGATCAGAATTCAAGACTCCCTGGCGCTTCTGGCCTGACAGAGAGTCGCAACAAAACCTTTTCTCAGCTGGCTTTGAAAGGGAAACCCACACAAGCTCCTTTTGCTATTCAGACCAAACACAGGGCTGCTACTCATTCGAGCCCTCTGAATGTTTTCTTAGCTCCCGGGTTCATTGGGCTGTGCCAAGAGCACAAACACCAAGGCCACTGGTTGTAGGTGGGCAGGAAATGACAGCAGCGGAGCAAAGTCTTTTCCAGAGCATGGTAATCAAGGCACATCCCTTGATTACAACCCTCTCATCCCTTTTTTTTTTCTGCAGCAGATGGGGAAAAGTGGATGAGAGGATATCCTAGAGTCTGCTCATCTTCCTCCTATAATTTCTATTAGGGCTTTGGCTCAGTTTGCAGGTCGAAGCCAAGCTCTTCATCCTCATTCAGTTCCAGCAAGAGTGAGGCCAGCACAGAAACCTTTCATCTGAGCCATTGGACATGGACTGGGGGCTTGGCCAGAATGGCTCCAGAGCCCAGCCGTTGGTTTGGAAAGTACCTACTGCTGTATGTGCCATCTTCATCTGCCAGGGAGCATGGCTTCTTTGGAAGAAGGCGTGGAACTGGGACCCTTTCCTTGGGATGCATAGCTTAGCTGTGCCTCAGTTTCCTTTCAACCTTATCGCTGCCTCACTGGGGTGCTGCGTATTTCATTAATTGGTCCAGTGGAGGCAATCTTAAAAATAGGTCCTTTCCCTCTCTGTGATGCAGCTGACACCCTGATCCAAACCCTGGTCCAGAGAGGTGCTGAGTGCTGGGGAGCTCAGTGCAGCCAGGAGACCTCGTGCAATCAGCCCTTCCTTGAGTGCACTCATCAAACCCACCTCAATCTATGACAGACTGCAACCAACAGTAAAATCAGGTCAGCAAACCATTAGGATCAGGAGGGAGATGTTAGCTGGTGTAGCCCAGATGCAGGACGCAGCAGCCCCAGGGGGCTGGAAGGATGGCAAAGGCTCACCAGCCCTGTGCTGATGTGCTCCAAAACCACAGCAGGTTTTCAGCTCACCTCCACGCCCTGGGGAGTTTGTGCTGCCTGGGTCCCCTGCAGGGATGAAGCTATGGGGTGGTGTCCCCTGGATAGCCTGGGGCCACAGCAGAAAAAGGAAAGGGATTTTATGCATTGCCTGCATTTTCTTTTCTGCTCAGAAGGAGAAGATTTTGGCCCTTCTCCATGTTTTGTGGCCACCTTCAGGAAGTGCTGGATGCACCTCCAGAAACGTTTCTCGAATACTTTGATTTTTAGCCTGAAGAATGTCAGCAAGAGAAATAGCTTGCTCTCATGGCTAGGTCAAGGAGAAAGCATCGGGTTGCATGTGCTCCTCATCTTGCTTGTCCCTGAAGTCGCTGTGCTTTCCCTTCTGTTACTAAATGGAGGTTACAACACTCATTTTACCTTCCTGAAAGCCTGTGATGTTCTCAAAGGCGTGTTTACATGCAGAAATGTTATCATCCAAAGCAGTGTTTCTCCCAGTACTGTGGTTTTTGCTCTGTTCTCTACTACAAAGCAAGCTTCTCGTAGGCCACAGTCACCACTGTAGTATCTTCCCTTCTCCATCGCCCGGGCTCATCCCAAGGAAATTCCCTCAGAAAACCCCTCCTGCCCTCTGAACGCTTTTCTGTTTGATCTGCTGCCTTGACCAGGCATCACCACCTTACAGCACTGCTTATTATGATGGCTAATTGGTGCCGGTGATGCTTATGTGTGATTTTTAAATCCTGTCTTAGCTAACAATGCAGGGATTCGATTTTCTAGCTTGTGAGCATGGATCATGCTAGGAGGTCTGGCTATGCCAGGAAATTCCTTGCATTTTCTTGGGCAATTTGTTACTCTGTGCCTCCTTGCTGGAATGGGTTCTGACACAGCTTTTGTTTGTGGCAGCTGCTGGAGAACAGAGCTATCATCGTTCCTTTCCTTCGTGGGTGAAGCTTGTTATTTTGGAAGAGAAGCTGGCATTTTCAGAAACCTGCTGAATTGGCATCCTGGATGCCAACTCTCTCTCGGCCCAGAGCTAGCACAGCCCAAATTTCTCATCGTTCAGTTGTTTTGTGCTCTCTGTGGGATGAACATACCTCTGGACTGGGAAGAAAACACTTGGGCAATGATTCAGTGGCCTAAATACAGGTTTCCAGTGCTGGTTTAGATACCTAGGCTCTCCTGCCTGGCATATCCCTCCCTCCATCTGCTGGTTCAGTGGCCATATCTCCATCCTTGAAAAGCCTGTGCCAGATCCCTGTGAGAATGTCCCAGACACCACAGCAGGTCTCAGGTAATACTAAATATCTATGTTTTGGGAACCACATCAACTGTCTTGCCAGTACAGGCAATAACGTCTAGAGGTAATTCATCTGACCACATGCAGGCACTTTCTGTAGAGGTGGCTAGCTCTCTAGGGTCCCTTGATTAAATCTCTGTGAACCATAATAGGCCCTTGGACACCTCTGGCTAAATTCAGTTGCCTCAATGTAGACACTTCAGGCCTTTTGAGAGACGGTGTACCATGCCCAGGACATCTGCAAGGGTTGGAAGGTATGGCACGGGATGCATAGGAGACCCGTGCATTTCCAGAGAGGTGGGTGGGATATCCAAGGATGTCCCAAGTAGAAATGGATGCGTATATTTAGGAAGCTGAGTCCTGCCCCTAGATTCCAGGTAGACACCTAATGCTAGTGGGGTTTTCATCTGTGAACTGAACCCCATTCCTGCTGACTCAAAAGGATGTTGGCTACTCCAAGCCCTGAAAGAGGGGAAGCATTTCACAGGGCATGCTGAGGTTCTTTCCTCCCTGTCTTGGTGCAGGTGACACATGCATACTGTCACTGCCCTGTAGATGATCTTCCAGCTCATTCACAAGCTGCATCCTTTTGGTAACCTGTGTCATCCCAGCAGATGCCAATATCTGAATGCAATTTTGGCTTGCTAAAGTGCAACAAATAGCAACAGAAGGTATGTCAGGTAATGCCCTCCCTATGGGATGGGTTCATGTATGATGTGTTCCAGGAATCGGTGGCTTTAAACATCCCACAGCCGTATGTAAGATGGAAACAGCCCAGAAGAGAGATGCTGCTCTCTGCCCCAAAGCCTCTTTTCACCCACCAGGTGAACTTGGTGTTGGTTACATCTCTGTTAGTTTTGCTGAACCAGAATTGAGATTTGGGACCTGCCCTGGTAGAGACACACTCCCAGAAAAGGGCTTTGGACAGTGATGGAGGGGAAAGATGAGCACCACTGGGTGCCCTTCTAGTAATGTCTGCATGCAGAGAGGGTAGCAATAAATGCAAATTTAGTTAAAAGCCTTCCATGCCTGAGGTGGGGGAGGCTCGTTTAATTCCAGTTCCCTTTAGCAGCCAGAGTAAACTTGGATGTTGTCAGTGATAATAAAAGTTGCTAAGCAACACGTGATCTCAAATCAGGTTCATCAGCCCAGCCCTGTGGGGAGGAAAAGACAAAAGTGACCTGAGCAGAGAATATCAGCAGAAAACACCTGGTGAGGGGATGGAGGACAGAAACAGCCCCAGTCACCCTGGGGACAAGTCCATCCTGATGCCCCCCACTGAGGGAGTGAGGGCAGAGCCAAGGCCTGGCTGTGGTTGTGCTTGTCCCAAGAACGGCATCACAGAGAAGGACAGGGCTGGCCTCCACGCTGGCCGGTCCTGAGTGATCGTTCCCCTGCCGCGGGCAGTGCTGGCACCTGTCCTCCTTGCTGGCTCAAGCTCTGGCATTATCATCTCTGGCTTGTGTGCCACCACAAATGTGGCATTGGCTCAGGGAGAGACAGCCAGCCAGCCTGCAGAAGTCAGAGGCCCAACAACATCAGCACAGAGCTAGCTGATATCCAGAGGGGTTTTCCTGAGGAAGAATAACACAGGAATTGACCTTTTTTGCTTTTCCATTGCTCTGGGATAAGAAAGCCACCTCTCCCCATTGCCATAAGCTCACGCTGGATGCTCACCACAGCTCATGTATATGGGTGAGCACGGGGGGGGGGGGGGGGGGGTGGGGTGTGTCACACATGTGTCCCCGAGCACCTCTGTGCAAGCCCAAGCACTTTCCTGCCCTCCCCTGCACTGTCAGTAGCTCTCCAAGCCCCTGACTTGGGTCCTTGAGATCTTGCTTTAGGCCTGTCTCATTGCAACAGAGATGTAACCGTGCTCATTGACTCCTTCCCATGCAGGTTCTGGGGCCAGGAGGGAGGATGGTTCAAGCCTCTCTATCCCCGTCCTCATCAGAGGCACGTTCCCTGCTGCTGGGTCCTTCTCCATGCCTTTCCTGCTCCAATACATTCACTCTTGGGTGAAGCTGTCTCCAGTGCGGATGAGGTGCCAGGAACTCTCACAAAGGAATTAAGAACACAGGGAAAACATCACAATGGCTCTGCGCTGCACCAGAGAGTCCCCTGTACCAGAGGAGCTGGAGCTGGGAAAGGTCCAGAGAAGGGCAGCGACAGGGCCAGAGGCATGGCATGATATTCCTGCAAGGAATAGCCAGGTAGGTACTTCTTGGCTTTGAAAGGCGATGACTGTGGGAGGACACAAGAGCGGTCCAGAAACTTATGGGTAGTCTGGAGAGTGTGGGCAGGGACTAGCTAGTCACTCTCTCATACAGCTCAAAAACTAGAGGTCATCAGACGAAGCTGGCAGGACCAACACTATCAGTCTCAGGAAATCCCAGAGGTGATTCCTTCACCTTGCTTGCTTTGGTTGCGTTTCAATTACTTGTTAGCTATTAGAGTGAGATGGTTCCCAGGCATCCTCTACAACATCGACCTGGTGTGGAAGGGCACTTCCCAGTGGCAAATGTGGCTTTAATGCTGCCTTCCAGGATGGCTGCAGAGGACTCCATTGTCGTTACATACACTGCCATAAGTCACTCCTCCTCAGTTGCATCCCCCAGTATGAGTTTGGAGTGGGGCTCAGTGAGTCCAGAGTCTCTTCTCACGCTCTGCAGTGACTCATGGCTGGTGAGGGAGGGATCAAAACTCACGGGGTTTCGCAGCAGGACTAGATCCTGCGTGATGCAAGAAATGTGAGTTACTTGTCACCCGTTGCGTTGCTGACTTCCTTTTCGCCTTCCAGTTTGGTTCCAGTTCTCCTTTGCCTGCTTGCACAGAAGCAGCATGTGTTTGTTTTTTAGCGTTGCCGCAGGATAATTTGTTTAAAAACATTTACCCTTGTTTTCCTGGTTGATTTGCTACAGCTTTAGTTTTGGTCCCAACCCAGCAGTTCTCAAATTGCACCCCACAGGGCAAGCGTCGCGGTGTCCTGGGGACCAACAGGCATCGTGGGGCTTTTAAGTGGACACAGCGGCCATGGGTATGGTTTCATGGGCTGCCCAAGATGCCCTCACAAACCCCAGGGGGAGAAATGTTGTTCTCAGCTGTGTAATGTTTTATCTGGTCATTACCGTGAGGAAGTGAAGGAGATGAGCTTTTGTCCCTAAGTAGCTGCATTGTGCCTTCCACCCCAGCAAACTCTCCCCTGGGTGTTCATGCCCACCTAATTTGACACACCACCATATAGATACAGATGGGTTAACCTGTATGGAGTTCTCTGGGAGAAGTGACAAAAACGTTTGAGGATCAGAATATTCCATTAAAAAAACAAACAAACAAACAAAACCAAAAACTGAAAGGAAGTGCACCCAAACAAAACTTGTATTTTTTTCCCATACTAATAGCATTTGATCTCTACTGGCCTCCTTCTGACACCAGTGCTCCATGCTGGCTAGGGTAAATACTGCTGGACCGCAAATCAGGAGGAACTGATGTGATCATTGTGGGCACCTTAATTTCTACGGTTTCTTCTCCATTTTTAACATGCAGTCGGTGAACTCTTGCACCGTGAGCTGATGCAGTGCTGCTGCAAATGGTTGGCAGGGAGGAGCAAGACTTCCACAATGGTTTATTTGTGTGCCTGAGTTAACCCCTTACCAAGGAGGAGCGAGCAATGGATGTTCACATTGAAGATGGGGAGTCTCTGTGAGAGGAGTGGTGACCACTAGAGGGTGGCCATGTCATAGCTGGTGCTGGCCTTGGGGACAGTGCCTTCTGGGGCAGCTCTCCGCACCAGGAACCTCATCAGGGTAAAGTGACATCTGGCTTTGGGTGTGTGACCTGCCCAGGTACAACATTTTTGATCTGAACGAGGTTTTGTACACTCTGATGGCTGATGGACAGGCAAGTAGTTTTCATGTTGTGTTTCATCTGGGAAGGAAGAAAAGGAAAGGTGTGAGAGTTGGGTAGTTGTCTAGGCAGGGCCATGAGTAACGTCATGGCTACTCACCACGAGTCTCCTGATCCTCTCAAGTTAGGGCTACCAACGCATTACAAATTTCCATCAGCTCAGAACTGCAATGCCAGTTTTCTAAGCTCCAGTTTTTTTATCTGCTTGCATCATGACCTGACTTCACATCCAAGGGAATGCAAACACTGCTCTCTGGGTTATTTTTTGAAAGCCACGATGCTGTCAGAGAACATGAGTCCTCTGCCCCTCATGTTATTGCAGGTACTGGTGGTCAGACCTGTATTGCTTCTGTCGAATACACTGCATAACCTGAAGGACAGAGTTCCTCAGCTGGAAGTGGCCCTAGGCTAAGGCATGGTATGGACTATCACTGAAAAGGGGCAAAATAAATTCTCTCCTCAGTGCCTGGCTCTCTGCAGCTCACCGCAGGTCCCCCAGGCCATCCTGCCAGCCATGGCCACCTTCCAGCATCCACTTCCCCTCCTCTCCTGCTGTGGGATATCTTGTGATAAAGCCAATTTCCTCATTCATCCTCCCCCCGTCTCCCCGTTTTGGCTCTGAACAGGAGCTCTCTGTTCTCTTCCAAGGCAACTTTGGCAAAAGAGCACATTTCTTCCTTTCCCTTTAGCAGCCCCTTTCCTGCCCCAGATCTGTCCCCACCATCCTCCTCGCTCTGTCACTTGATGCTCCCTTCTGCTTTGGCTCTCTCTTTGCTTACCCTTCCACTGGCTTCTGGTTCTCCTCCTCACAGCCCAAGCACATTTTAATGTTTCCCATCTGAAACAACTCTCCCTCGGCTCCGATTTCCTCTCCAGCTCAATCTGATTGCCACTTCTGTGCACATACAATGCCAAGACCCAGCTCATGTCTTCACTAAAACCTTGGCCTGCGTCTGACAAGACCTCATGGATTTTGGGTTGTGCCCAGCATAGTTAATTCATTCCTCCTGTGCTGTCTTGGTGTCTTTTTTTGAAGCCTGAGGACACCGCTGTGTCTGCTGACACAGTGAATTTGTCCCCTCTTGCTTACACACGTCTTATCCCAGGCCCTGAAAACTGCTGTGTCAAAATCCTGCTGATCCTTTCTGTGCTGTGTCCTTCCCACCCCTCTGCACAGCTGTGGGTGTCACCCCCAGCCCTTGGCATCTGGTACCTTCGTCACTACATGGATGCTCTGTGGCCGACGACTGCCTTTCTGTACCGAATGGCTGACCCCTGCTTCTGTTCAGCCCATGGCGTCTGCAGACATCTTGCTTCATGTTCAGACATGTGCCTCTATGCTCTCTCCTGCACTGCCCCTTCAAACACAGGTGGGGAGAATTTCTTTTAAACATCCTTGTTCTCCTTCAAGTATCTTCTTAAAACAACACAGCACTGTGATGACTACAAAATGGAAGGTTTGGGAAGACCCAGCATTGTATTTTTTTCTTCTTTGTACTCCCTTTCCTTCATGTTGGTGTCTACTGATGGTCTCTGACCATAGGTACTTGTGTCCTGGGCTTGTGGGGTTTTGAATGAACAGGAATTTGACTGAACCTGGAATTATGAAGTGTCTCAATTAGAGCATCTCTTTTGCTGGAGTCATGATATCAGCAGAAATGAGTCTGGTTCCTTGGGGTGTCCCAGACAGACAAAGCTGTGGGACGCTGCCTAGAAAGGACACGTAGGTGCTGGGAAGACAGATGGATGTTTGCATGGCAGGCAGGCTGCTATTGCCAGCCAACACCAGCTGGTCTCAAACAGGATCTGCTGGTGATTTTGTAGTTCAGTTTGAGCCTCTTAAAGGCTTAGCTGTGTTCACAGAGAGGGCTGCCTGTGTTTGTACACCCCTGAACACATTGCAGTTCTGTGCTCTGATCACCTCTTTAGATACTCTGATAATAACAAAGCAGCAGGGAGAGGGGTGAAATGGTCTCACAGAAGCTCTGCAAGTTTGTGATTTCTGTGATCAGGGGTAGAAAATACTCGACAAGTCCTCTTACACTTCCCACCTTCCCAGGCTATGGATTGCGATCAACACAATCAGCACTTCCCAGGGGACTCCTGCCTTGGCAGTTAGAGATTCCTCGTGTGTCAGGGTTTGTAAGATGAGCCTGGCCCTCTGGGGCTGGATCCTATCTCTGCTGACTTTGCAAACATGAGGCAGACATGAATGTTTGCCCAGTGAAGCACGTGTGAGATCTGCTCTGAGCAGTGAAGACATTGCTTCCTCAACAATGTGGGTGCTGGAGACGGTTCACCCAGCGCCTGTGCTAACACAGAGAGAAAGGGAATAGGGAGAGGTTCATAGAGGATACCACTGCTCAGAGATCTCCACACTGTCGTGTTAGCTGTCCTCGGGGCTTTCATTCAGGGAAAACACCCTGGAGAAATTCAAATCTCCTCTGCTATTTTTCTCTCCTCCAGTATCCCTGGAGTCTCTTACAAAAATACTGGCATCTTTCTCCCCTTTCGAAAAATGCAGCCCTCCAAGACCATTTGCAAACACTGCATGCTGAGTCCTATCTCCTCAGTGAAGCAAGAAGAAATGTGTTACTAGAGCTGTTAAAGCAGCTTTGGCCTCATGGGCTTCCATGTTCACGTGTTTGATAGCCCCTTTGTTTGGAGCCTGTATGGGATACACACACCCTCATGGGAAGGGGCCTCAGCTGCTCATGGTCTCTTTTAGGTAGCATCTGAAAGATGGTTCCTTGGTCTCAAAGGGCAAGTGAATGCAAAGTGAAGTTGGAAAAGACTCAGGACACCAAGATGCTCAAAATTCGGCAGTGGCTACCATATCACTAAGTAGATGAGGACTCATCAGGCTGGAAAGGAGATGTTCTGAGAAGGGTTATGACAGATGACTATAAATCACTGGATGTTATGGGAAGGGTGGACAGGTATCCCAGGGTTCACCCAGGGTTCACCATCTCTATCTGTACAAGAATTACAGGACATCAGATGAAACCAGAAATTGCAAGTCCACAACAAAAACAAACAAGAGGAGGTGGTTCTTCTCTCAGTATGTAATTCAGCTGTGGAACTCCTTGCAACAGGATGTTGTGGATGTTGAAAATTGATGGGGATTCATAAAGCAACTAGATAAATTCATGGAAGAAAAATTCACTATGGGTAATTAAATATGAAAGCACTCTCTATGGCACAGGAAGCCACAAATTGTTGAAAGCTGACTCGATATTTTGGGGAAGTATCTCAAACTATTTTCTGTATTCTGACACTCTTCTCTAGACATCCACCCTTGGCTGTGGCCAAAGACAAGTCACTGGGATGAATAGACCTTGATGGCCATTCTGATGGTCCCACATCTTTCTACCTGAATACCTTATGGTAGACCCATGACTTTTTAGGTCTCAGGACTTGTGAGGATTCTGCAGGAGTTTTGGTGGTGTTCTGTGGGAGTTTCTCCTGTCTTCTGGTGGCTATGATGCTAAGATTAATTACTAGCCAGAGGCTTTGTGCAGGTAGGGTGTAAGTCACCTCCACAGAGACCATACATAAAGTGGCTTAGAAACTGTTTGTGCCATCCTTGTGTGCTTAATATTCCATGCTTACCATACTCTCCAAACCATCCTAATACCAAGGCAAAGTGCTTCTTTAACCTGCATCTGCAGTTCAGCTGTAGATCCTTTGCAGTGGGACTCTCTGGATTCCATAGGAACCATCACAGTGTAGATAGGTCTAATTGCATCTATATTAGAGTTTGGTCACCTGCAACAAGGCTGGTTGTGATGAACATTTCGTTGTTTTCCTGATCCTAATGCACAAGAGTAATCTCAGCAAGGCGTAGGCCAAGCTTTGTTATTTCTCTATTTGCAGTTTTGAGCAAGTACTTGTTTTATAGCTGAGATACTGTCCTGGTTTCAGCTGGGATAGAGTTAATAAGAGAAGCTTTTGTTGCCTTCTTCCCCAGCCTTGTGTGGACCAGAAGGATTGGGCAGATCATGCAGCACCTTTGGGACCTGAAGGCCGTTGCCTGCCCTTGTGTATGCTTAGCCTGAGTGCCTAAGTACTAGTAAAACATAAATATGCACCCCATTCCCAGTGCCCTTCCCCTGTTTTATCCATGCCATCTCCTCTCTGTCTGTTGACTGTACAGTCAGGCAGAGATGCAGTTATGGGAGTTGATCCACCTGAAAAATAGGTAACCAACAACAGCAAGTGTGGTGGTTTTGAAAGCTGTGCTGGTTGCAACTGAGAGGACAAGGCAGTTGCAGTGTGCGATAATGGGTGGGGAAGGATGAAGCAGGCAGCAATACCTTCAGCAGGTTTTTCTGCAAAGACTTGGTGCTGTGAAGCCACAGACTCAATTCACGTGGGTGTTTGTGTAATGCCATTAGCAAGCGTGCTGGATTTTAAGGCAGGTTGTTGTGATCGCTGGCTTCAAGTGTCTTGAAATAGGACTTGTGCTGGGGTCGAGAAGAATGGGGGCTTGAGGTAGGTTTTCGTTTCCTTGTAAAACTGGCTTCTCAGCCGGGAATACAGGAGAATCAGCAGGGATGGAAATTGCCACCCTAATTTAAGGACATGACCAAAGCAAGCTGGGCCATGAACTGTGTGCTGTCTGTGGTCCATGCTAGCTCAGTTCAACTTGGTGACCTTTAAAGGCTTAGCACGTTCCCTTCGGCTACCAGTGGGTGACATAGCGAAGCAAAGAAAGAGGCGCCTGTGCCTGGGAAGCTCCAGGCTGTTGAGTTTCCCCATGCAGAGCCTGGCTCTCTTCCCATTTCCCACAGATCACAAGGAAAGAGGGAAGTCACGATGCTGGCACTCACTGTTTTGACGGCTACAAGTCTGCTTTGCTGCAGCTGCAAATTAACATCAGCTTCCCCATCTGGCTCCCCTCCGCAGGGCCAAGGAGGACATTTCATGCCAGAGGTAGCCCAGGACAAGCCGAGGCATGCACCTGGCTGACAACTCCTGCCCTGTTCAGAGCCAAAAGTGAGAGGTAGCTTAGTCCATAAGGTAAGAGAAGAGGCTGGTTAGTTATCCTCGTGACAGCTCTTGCAGATTTGCAGGGTCTGAAGGCTGGAGGTGAGGGTACAAAAGACAGGCTGAAATTTGGAGGGCAAGAAGAATTTTTCTCAGTCCTTGGAATCCGTATGCCAGACAACATCATCCCATCGGGGACAGTGAGTCTCTGTGCTGCCTCTGAGGAGCATCAGGGAAGCCACAACTGAGTAGCATTGAAGGTGGGTGTTTCTTACATCCAGAGGCCAGTCCCAAGTACTCCACTGGGACACACCAGCTTCAGACCAGTGGAGAGCTCCTGTTGCTTGGGCTGACAATAAAATACTTTGATTCAGCAGTTACCTTCACGTTTACCTTCCCAAGAGCTAAAAGGAAACATTACCCAAAACTCTTCAGATCTCTCTTCCAGTGCTGAGATCAGAAATGCCTGCCAGTTCCCAACCCATTAACCTTTGAGGCAGGGCTAGCGTGGGAGCTGCTTGCTGCAAATGCAGTGTCAATTAGTCTGTTATGAGCTAAAGGACTTTATTGGGATTCAGAGGTGTGAAGCTCATAGGCCACATACTGAGCTGCCTAATAACCGATGGAAATTTGGAATAGCTGCAGACTGCAACAAACAGTGCTGCACATAATATATTTTAAAGTTGAGATATCAGGAGCCCTTGTAGAAGGAGGGCTGACACAGTGTGCAGAGCCTTGTGTTTCTATGTGCCCAAGTGCAAGTTTCACCAGGTAGCATAAAATACTCTTAGATTGGAGGTTTTTCTGCTTTATCAGGAGATGGACACCATGAACAGAGTACTTGGGAGTCCAGGATCCAGTGCGCTGATCACAACTTGGCTTCTCTTCTCTTTAGCATGTGTAAAATGTCCTGCCAAGTTGCACTAAGGAAGCATCTGAGGCTAGTTTAATGCATTCTCTTGTAAGAGTTAAACTACCCCTGGGGTTCACTCCAGTTTAGATGTGCTGCTTGGTCAATGCTCGGGCAGGACATCTTAGGCTGAATGTTTGAAAAAAAACCACTTCCTCGGCTGGGGCCACATTTTTTTAAGTATCAAAATAAGTAGCCAGATTGACAAGAGAGGTCTGCGTAGGGTGGGAAGGACTCTGATATGCTCTGAAAATGTGATCCAAAGGCTGTCATGGTTTGCAGTTCTCACCTTTACTACACACTGTGCTCAAAATCTGTGCTCTGCTTTGGTGCCTGAGATCTGAACCCTTTGGACGATGTAGACATCTGTGTGTGATTGTGTGTGTGTATGTGTGCACGTGCATGTCTGGCTAGGGTTGCAAAAGTGTTGAGTCCTCACAAATTCGGCTGAACTGAGGTGGAGCTGAAGGACAGTCATGATGGTCACTTCCTCTTGTTTTCTTTCAAAAGACCAGTGAAGGATTTGTTTTTGCATCTTAGCCAGAAGCCAGACTGTACCACTCCAAGTCCTGCCAGGCTCTGCCAAGGCAGATGGTACTATTTGGCCTTCACTTCCATTTTCATCAGCAGCTTTATAAACGTCTTTGGGCAAAGGGACATAATGTTGCTTCATTTTATGATACTTGCCAGGAAAAGCCTCCCGGAGACAGTCCTACATTACGTGACTGCTCTCTTGTCCATGGTGGGCTCTGCTGCAGGAAGGGGATGAGCCAGGCTGTGTATTCTGCTCCTTCTGCTGACCTAGAAGGTCTCTGGGAGCATTCAGCCTCCCCAGCTACTGATCTAAATAGCCAAAGTCAGTCCAAAAATGGAGCTTTCCCTCCTGACTTTTCCAGCCTTTTCCTGAACCTTTGGCTTTCTGCTGCCCTGCTATAAAACTTAACAGCTCCTACTATAGAAGGCAGCAGAAAGGCTTCAGCAATGGATGAATATGCGTAAAAACTCTGGTAGAAATGGTACTTTGTGGTAAGTACTATTTCATACTTACGTGCAAAGACTTTCCATTGGGATTAACTTCCCTCACTTTTAGCCATATGAAAGTCAGGTATGGAATCTAAATGTTACCCAAGCTCAGAGGATGGGCTGAGGCTTTAGCCCCATGCTTGAGTCAGTGCTGAGCCACTTTACTGCTTCAGCTGTGGTCTGCATGGAGAAGGTCTTGCTTGCAGTGTCCAAGCCATGTGTTTCACCTGCAGCTGGCTGCTTGCGTTGGTCCGAGTTTGTCCATAAAGAGATGGAGGGGGAGGAAAAGGGCTTTTCTCTTTCAACCCACTCACCCCTGGGATTGCTGTCTCTGCTGCTGAACCCAAACAGCAGCCAAAGGTCACAGTCTCAGTCCTCAAATGTCTTAGAAGAGGAAGTGCTGCACATGCTGAAACCGTCTCCTTGACAAAAAAGCAAGACAAACACTGCAGCTGGTGTTTAAATAGCCTGACCTTGAGTAACACGGGCTTGCCGAGTTTAAGAGAAAGGTAAATGCCATGTTTGGGAGTAGGAAGGCAATTGTGGGACGGAACGGTTTGGCTTGCAGAAGAGGTGAGGGGCAGGTGCCCACTGCCTACAAGACCAGGTGTATCTCCACTCCACATGGTGACAGGACAAGTAATGCTGTGTATGTGCCCTGCAGAGTGTGTATGTGCCCCATGTGTGCATTGCCAGGACCTCTGGGACAGCCAGGCTGGCAGCTGATCTCCCAGCAGTAGATGTAGGTCCTGAGGCTGTCCTGGGGGTGAGACCAGCAGCCCACTTAGCATGGTGACAACCGTGAGCTGCAGCTCATATTGGGCACTGATAAAATAACCTGATCATGGGGAAGTGCTGTCCTGGCCCAAGTTTGTCAGTGCTGGGCTCATGCTGGGGCTGAGGAACCTGTGGTTGGGGGCTGCACGCAGCCTGTGACTTCATTTCATATGCCTCGCTGCCTTGTTAGGGCATCATGACTTAAAGCTTTTAAGTTGTAGATTGGCTCTGGCTAATCTACATGGTCTCCAGCACTATCCCAGCACGTCTTGCACCATCTGCCATGCCCATATGCCCACAGTTCTGTACAAGGGCACTCAGCACATAACCTGGACACTACTCTGGTGTGTTGTGACACAGCCCTCACAAGGTCTTTGAACTGAAATAAAGAAAGAATAATTTCATTTTGTGCACAAAGGCACCAGCGGACCCAGAAGAGACTTGCAGCAAGCACAGTTCAGAGTGGACATGGTTAGTCTCTTCCAGGCAAACAGTATAGACAAGAGCCCAGAGCATTTAGTCTGGAGACCAGAAACTGCTTCCCGAAGAGGGTGACTTTGGCAGTACGGAGATAGTCCAAGTTAATTAGATCATTTGTAGCTTGTTCAAGGGGCGTGAAGGATCTGTTTGACCTTTCGTAATGAAAAAGTCCACAGCCTTGTTTTACAGAGTAAAATGGGAAGGTCTAAGCCCTTGAGAAAGTACTTAACGCTCAACAAATGTGACTGGCCATATGGATAGTTGACCTGTAAGGCCCTTGTTTGCAAAAAGAGGTTGAAACAGGGTAATTGGCTGTCCTGGCCTGGTTTTGTTTGGGGGTTTCTGTGTGTTGTCTTGCAATGGGAGCAGTGGGAGCAGCAACAGCAGGAAGGAGAATGGGAAGGGTCCCTGAGTCCCTCTCCAGGGAGCAGCCACAACCACCCTGGCTTTTTGATTTAGATGTGGATATAGACAGTATATGTGGATATAAATGTACAGTTGGCCATGAGTCTTCTGGATAAAAAAACCCAAACCAAACCTTGCATAAAAAGTCCTGGGGATTTTGGTGGACAGCAAGTTGGACATAAGCCAACAGAGTGCTCTTGCAGTGATGAGCCACAAGTAACACTGTATTAACAAGAGTGCAGGTTGAAGGAAGTGATTATTTCCTTCTGTTCAACACTTGCCAGACACATCCAGCTACTGTGTGTTGTTTTGGTCTCCCTGGTAAAAGCCAGACACTGACACAGTGGAACAAGCCCAGTGGAGGCTATTGAGACGGTCAGGGGGCCAGAGTACATGAGATACAAGGAGAGGCTGAGAGAGCAGGGTTTGTTCAGCTGGCAGAGAGGTAGGGAAAGATGGTACCTTACTGCTGTTTAGAGCCACCTAATGCAAGGGTGTAGAGCAGACAGAAGACTTGTTTTGGGAGTGGACAGTGGAAGGGCAACGTGCAGTGGGCACAAGCTGCAACATGGGAAATTCCAATCACATAGAAGGAAAACCTTCTTCCCCATGAGGATGGTCAAATGTGGAACCAGGGCACTGAGAGGTGGGGGAATCTCCATCCTTGGAGATATCCAAAACTCAGCTGGAGAAGGCCCTGAACAACCTGAGCTAACTACCCCTGCTTTGAACAGGAGGTTGGACCAGAGACCTCCAGAGGTACATTCTGAACAAAAACGTTCAATGATTCTAAGACATGTAAATATATGTGTATATAGACAGTGTGTGTAGATACACACCTCAGAAGTGATTACTATGTGATGTGAAATGTCTCCTGGAGTTACCTGTAACACCATCACTATGCAGTGTTCCCTGATCTGTTAGCAAATGCAGGGTATGAGGGAGTGAGCAACCCACTGTAGTAACGGCTTCTGGGACGGCATCCCAAAACGAACAGTGAATTTCACTTCTTGTATCACTGCTCCCTTAATGCTCCTTTACAGTTTTTCATTATTCCCTTGTTCTGACTAACCTAAAATCTGAAATGTTGTTGTGTCCCTCCTGGTCCCCTTTAACTGGGTCACTAGCCTATTCAAGCATGAGTTCTTATCTGGCGCTATAGCTAAGTGATTTGGAGGGGGGATGAGAGGGGAAGTGACCGCCATCTCTCTTGGCAATTCTGTCCCATCCAGCAAGAACAGCAGGAGGAGCAAGCCTGGCTCTCCTGGACTCATGCTCCACTCTTCTAGTCTCATCTTGACCCACTTCATCTTTTCTCCTGAGGGAAGGCACCAACCCTTTATCTCATGGGAGAAGCTATGAGCCTGCTCTGGCTGCAAGGCAACATCCCCAGATGAATCCTCTGCTTTTTAATCTGCAAACTCAGAAACCTCCTCCCATTGGCACCAAATGCTCTTCCGAGCCCATGACAATCCTCTGCCACTCTCCATATCAGGGTAGAGAGTGCTGTTTCTTTGGTGCAGGGAGCTGGGCCTTTTCCTCCCTTGGGAATCTCTGGTTTCTGGAGAGTCAGCTAGGGTTATCAGACATAACTGAGGTGTCTGTCCATAACTGTTCTGTTGTTTTTTTCAGTATGCCTGGCTCAGCTTCCTTGTGGGGTTTGCAGTCACAATACTGCAGGACAGTGCTATTGAACATGTTCCCCAGTGCAAAGGAAATGATAAGTGTAAGAGAAATGGTGAGCTGAGATTGCAGACTTCTCAGAATGTCACTATTACTATATCGCCGATAATGTCATTAAAGATTTTGAGCTATGAGAATAACCTGTCTTTTTCTGCCTTGGTCACTATACCTGCCAATACCTGCAACAACCGAGGTGAGGATTTAGAATAAAAACTTTTCCATTGTGCATATCAGGGCTATCAAGACCAATAAATGATGCAGGAGTTGTGCAGGAGAGAAGGACTCTGTGCATGGAGCATCTTGAACGTGTTACTTCCCAGGCTTCACACAGCTGATGGTTGTGGGTCACTGTCCCCTCACCTGTGCTTCATCTGTACACATGAAATTGTTAGCCAGAGTTGCTAATCCTTGGACCCAAGAGAAGGAAAAAGTGGGATTCTACCTTGCTAGAAATGTAGCTTGGTGGGACCATATATCTCACAGAAAGGTGTGGCTAGCAGATGAGTTTGAAGGGTTCTGGGCTGTCAGAGTGTGCGTGTAGTCAGCACTAGAAATTTCTTGGAAGAGTAAATTTATGTCCTTGTTGGCTACAGAAATATGTTTTTTCCCTTCCAAATGGAAATCTCATAACATTTTTGTCTGAGGCCGTGCCAAACTTGAGTGCTTCCAGATTCAAGCATGAACCCCAGGACCCAGCGCTGAGGACTGGAGCTGGTGTGATTCTTGCCAGTTTTAAAGCTGCTATTTCAAGCTGACGAGAACTGTGCTGGTTTCAGATGGTGGCTTCAGGGTTTTCTAGGGGTAAAAGAAGGAGCAATGACCTCAAGCAATCCCAACACAGTCATTTGGCTGGATGGCTCCTTGAGCTGCTTGACTGATGGGAAAGTGAAGCTCCCCAGAGGACAGTCCAACAGCCTGGAGATAATGTGAGTGGGGATTGCACCTGTAGTGAGCTGCCCCAGAGCCATGAACTGCCAAGCTTATCCCAATATTTGACTAGGACCTACAAAAGAGACTTTTGTAGAAGCCTTGAGCTCATCAAGTCATCCACCTGGGATCCTGATTGCAAATCTACAAGCCTGGCTCCCTGGAAGTAAGGACAAGTTGGTTTGTACGGAGTTCCTTATACCATGACATGAATTGGCAGTCAGGTTCCTAATGGAAATTTGCCTTGTCCAGTGGAAATATCTCCCTGCCTGTGCTCCATCAGAGGTTCACCAAACGCAATGTGTTTTCTGTGGAATGTTCAGTGATCCATGAATCTGCATGTTCTGATGTGAAAAATGTTTGTCTGGAAAATTCCCAAGCAGCTTGACTGGGTCTGCGTGGTGTGAAGCAGGCCTGGGAGTGGGGTGGTGTTGAGAAACATGGCTGTGTCATGCTGTCCATCCCATCTCTTGGGTGTAACCTCATCCCAGACCTGACTAACCTGTCACTCTTGGCTAAAGGCTCTAGCTTTCTGTCCCGGCTTCCCTGTCTCTACTGAGCTTGTTTCCACGGATATCTGCCATGGAGATAGCTTTACCTTGGTCTCTTAAGGAAACAACTTCTGTGAGCACACTTTACACATGTATGGAAGAGAGGACTGTCTTCACCTGTGCCCTTCTCTAGTTCAACTTCTCTTGAAGCGTTTGACCAAGTTTGCAGTCAACTTGTACCAGAGTCAGATCATAAGGCACAAATCCACACGGAGCCATTGCACATTATCAGCTCTTTTGCATATCGAACTACTCGTTCTTGCTCCTCTTCTCCTTCTGTCCCTGCAGGGTGAGTCTGAGGGGGCTAGGGAAGGTCCATGGTCTTTATCCATGGCTGGAAGAAGGAAGCTGCAGGGTTGTCCCTCTTCTGCCTCCTGTGTGGGGTCTGTAGTTGCTCTTCCTGACTCTGAGTCAGGCTGTGTCCCTTCTGTTTCCCCTCTGGATGTTCCTCAGCAGAGCAAAGAAGAGACCTGCTGATAACTGCCCAGGAAGCTGCCCTCCAGATCCTGTGTTGGCCTCCACAGCCCTCTGAGGTTCTGCAGCTTTACAAAAGGAGGAGATGGTAAAGTTTCACATTAATGAAGCTCTCCTGGCTTAGCTAGCCAGAAGCCTATGCTGTGGAAACAACAAACATTCCTGCTTGAAAATTCACATGCTCCTTGAGAGACTGCAGAGAGGCTCCAGGAGTAACCAGCTCACACATTTGAAAGTCACGTCAGTCCTTCCTCCTGCTCTTCCTCACAAGCATGGCATTTAACTGAAGTTTTAGGCTTATCTGCCTCTTTCACATAAAGCACCAAACTGGAGGCTAGAAGATTCAAGGGATTCTAATGTGTATGTGACATCATAAAACCTGGGTTTCTCCTCTAATTGATCAACTGCAAGGATGGGCATCCTTTAGGAAGGATGCCAAAGTTCAGGACACTCCTGATGACAAGGTGTGAGTTGGCAATGTCCCTTGTCCTAGAAACAAGGATGCCAAAGTCATTTGAGGATGGAGTCCATACAATGGCTCCACTCTGCTGATGTATGTGGGCTGAATGGTGACTCTGCTCCCAAGTGCATCTCTCGAGTCTTGCAGGAGAGAAGGATTTTGTAACGGAGTAGCAAGCCCCTGTGCAGACAGCCAGGGATTTCTTTGGAGAACATCCTGGTGCTGCCAAGCTCTGCACCTGCTCCTTTTTGCTGCTGGAGGCAGCAAACTCCAGCCTCGTGGGACCACAGGCTTTCATTTGCTTGTTTTGCTTTGCAGCTCCATGTTAATTGTTATATACCACCGTGTATCATCACTTCTATGGTGATTGTATGCCATATCAATGGTATTACAGCGAAATCACCCAGATTAATGAAGAATGAACTCTGACGCAACCAAGCAAAGTGCAGCGATGATAGAGCAGTTCGATGCTGTGCTAGGCTGATTGTACTGCCCTCTGACCCTGCTCTTCTGGAGACACGACACATCTGCTCCTCGTGCTCCTGGTTTTAATAGCCGTCCCCTCCCTAACATCAAAATATGCAGCTGCCTGACAGTGCCAAGGAGGCTTTCACAACCTCTTGCATGACAGCGGTGGATGTGGGGAAAGGTGATGATGTCAAGCGTGGTTGCTGCAGCAACCCAACATCAGGGTGCATGCACCCTTTCCAAGAATGTGGTTGTGGTGCAGACCTGACACAGAGTCAGAGCTGGAGCCCTCGGACGAGCTGGGTGAGATCCAGATGGTGCTGGGGCTGTTTGCAGAGAGACGTGTGTGTGCCTGCCATCCGGCTGACTCCCTCCGGTGCACTGCTGTGGACACAGGGAAAGGACTTCCAGAGAAGAGCTGAGCGTGTGGGGCAGTGACTGGATCTCTACAGGGGCCCAGCCTTGTCCTGGAGAACGAAATATGGGGATCGGCACAATCTTAAACCAGACAAAGTAGAGTGAGGAAAAGGGTAGGAAAGAGCCACAAAGGAATTTGAGGGGGACAAGGGGAATCCATGAAGGACAGTATGATTAAAGGCCTGATCCTGGTGACACATGCCACCTCTGGGAGTGGCAACCAACTAACCTAGGTGTCAGTGGCATTTGACCATCAAGCATTCAGTTTCTTGCTGAGTTAGTTTGACTGGACAGGGAGACCCAATGGTGGAAGAAAGGCAAGAGGGTGCTCTTGCATCCCTGATCCATGTCCAAAGCAGAATGGAGAACTTTATATGATTGGAAGAGCTTCAGTTAAAAAAGTTTGAAGGAGAAGGAGGGTTGCGCAGCATGGTGTCACTGAGCTGGTTAGTCAGGTTGCAGCAGTGCTCACCATAGGATGGACCCTACGGTCTGAACAGGTGGGGGATGCTGGCTTATCTCTGTCTTGGGGCTAATGGAGAGGATCTCAGCAGAGGGCAGAGAAAGACTGTGGAGCAGCAGAGACTGGTGCTCCCTTCTCCTGGCAGGTTTGAACTTCCAGGTGTAGAGTGTGGTGGGCATGGAGGAGACAGCACATGGTGCTTAACAGCATGATTAGACCATCCTCTGTGATCTCCTTGACAGATCCCTCAGTGACAGGTCTGCAGAAAGGTAGTGCATCCTATTGCCGTGGCTGGCAGAAGTTACAAGGGCCCATTGGCATGGTTTTGGGTTCTTCTAAGTGCTGCTAGGTGGGACCTGTGGGGACCTAGTTGCAGGGCTCAGTTGGTCATACAAGACAAAGCTGTCTTGGGTCTGTGTTGGCTCGGGCTAGGGCTAAGAGGGTGGTCACTGCCCTTCCTCATCAGGGTAGGGGTCTGGGGAGCCCAAGGGACTAACCTTTATGCTTCAGGACCCCACCTCACCCTCCTTTCCTCTGGGAAAAGCACCCTAGTTGCCTTCCTGCTCTCTTCCCATGTGCCAGATACAGGAGGTTGCCTTGCTCACTAGACCCAAAGTGGCAGGAAGGCAGTAACGCTGTAGCCCCATTATTAGCAGGGATCTATGGTCGTGGGATCCCTTCTGGGCAACAGATCTCTTTTCTGTCACATGGCTGGATGTGCTGGGGTGCTCCTAATATGTCCCAACATGCACCTCTCACCTACTTCATTGTGTGACCTAGTGCGCGGCTCTCAGATGACCACACTATAACAAATGGCCATTGCTGAGGCTGTGTTGGCCTTACATGGAGATCATCTCAGCCTTATTTCTCACCTTCACCTTTACCGATCGCCATGCACATCTCCTCCCTCCACTGCAGCAGACCCTTCTGTGAGCAGATTTAACTCCCTAACCTGGCAGAATGCCATCCCACTGTTCAGGGGCAAAGAGGACGAGGGGAAATAAAGAACACCCTTCTAATGCAGGAAGCTGTTAACTCATCACTCCTGCTAGACTTGGCCCTTAATATGAAAAGGTACCAAAATGCTTTCCTGCATATGAGGAAGAACCAGGAATGCCACTTACACCCTTGCATAATTGAAACACATGTCCAGGCCCCCCACTGGATAGCAGCCAGAAGATACTTTGTCTTGACTCAGTAATGCTCTCTGATGTGTGGGATTTACTAAAAAATAAGCATATGTATCAAATTACCTGTGTACAGCAAGGAGAGGCTTCAGCACTTTATTGCTTCCCAAAGTCGCAGCTCAATTCCGTAAAAACAGGGCGTATATTGAACAAGAGCGGTGTGCCAAAAGACTGGTCAACAGGCTTGTCAAGTGGTCTTGATTTCAAGTCCCCCATTCCATTAGGATCCCAGAGGAAAACCTCCAAAGAAGTCCTCTGCCTTCCAAAAACACAAAGGCAACAGACTGAAAGGGCTTTCTCAGAGTGCCTCCAGACCAATAACGATTAGCCAGATACTCTTTTTTTAATGGAAAAAACATACTATGCAGGCAATTGATCCGATGTTTCTTGGTAAGCAAGGATAATTAGATCATCCTAACTATATGCTGCAAAGTGCTACTATAAATAAAGGTCAAACACAAGACACTTCCTGCTACTTTTGCTGACACGTGGCTGCCATTTAGTGATTCATAATCTCTACACACGGCTTGGCAAACAGAGGGGATTTTTTTTTTTTATAGGAGCTGTTTTCCACTTGTGCAAGCACAACAAAGCATTTAAAGGGACCTGCTTTGATTCAGCTACACAACCAGCAAGTTTCAGCAGAAGGTAACTAAGACAAGTAGGACAAAGGTCTGTAGGCTGAACTATGCACGAGAGGGAGCTGATCCTCCACTAGCTTTTAGGGGTCTTCAAGCTGAAAAAAAGTTTAAAGCTATGCCTATTTTTGCATTTATATAGCATTTTTCTTCTGTATATCACACTGCCTTGTGCAACTGCATAAACACTGATATGACTGAGTGGCAGAGGGGGAAAACGGATGCTGGGAGATAAGAAAACCTGATAGTGTTTGGATAGGATTGTAATGGGCTGTGGTCTTCTGGTCCACAGGCTGGGTTTTAGTTGTGAGATGGACTCTAATGAGATTAATTTCATTATCTGGACAGGAATAGGAAAAAATTGTACGTGAATTAAGCGCCTTCCCTTGTTGGGTCTGTTCTGTGGTTTGTACAATGCCTTGGTAGCAGGAATATCACAGCAGCGTTGAAGTACAGAAGCAAACGCAAAAGGTGAAAAAGACTCTTTGCATTTAGGAAGACAACTGGGCTTAATGTGCTTGTTTCATCAAACAGACGTTCTTATTTTTGAAGATTTATGTTTGTCTAGAACCACAGTTATTTTATTTGAGACAACTTTTGTCTGTTTGTGTGGAAATAATGTGCAAGATTCAGACAAACTTGAAACACCAGGACTTGGAGAGCTGCTGGGTATTCGGATATTTGGCATGAATGCAGAGAAGAGGAATGATTTTTTTAATGCTCTCTCACTGTTTCTCAGACCACATTAGAAACCTGCCTCATCTCCTATTTTGATTTGGTTTAATGACCTGATAAGAAGTTTCCAGTTGGAGCTGGACTGGGACGTATGACCCAGGATGTGTATCTGTGAGCAAGTAATTCCATGAAGGATCATCTTTCACCTTTGATGGCTGGACCATTTCATTTCCTTTCGGTAACCTTTTTTTTTTCATGTGTATTCATGGAAAGTTCAGGGAAATGGTCTGAATTCTGTCGTTTGAGTGAATTCACCGTGCAGTCACTTTGGTGTTTGCATTACAGCCCAGCTAAGAGTTTCCACCATGCTGGGCACCATTTAGATGTGCAGCAAGAGCCAGTCCTTGCATGGGAGCCAACAGCTGAAGGAAACAGGAGAGAAAAAGCTGGTTGGGGAAGGGAGACCTGGAGCGAGCACCTGAGTGGGAGACTTGCAGTCCATGGTCCTACTGACTGAATCACCCTGCTGATGTAATTTAAAAAATGACGTTTATTTAAGGCTGTTTCCTTGTGAGGAAGAGGCTCAGCACCACACAGGTCACCAGCCACTGTAATGAATCACCGATGCTGTTTGTTGAGCTGAGTCACTTGCATGGACAGAGACCTTTCCACAGAAAATGTTCCTCAGTGAACAAAAAAACCCCACCAATTCAGTAAAAAACTCCAGGTACCTTTTTGGTATCCTTTGTCTGATGAAAGGAGCATTTTGCTCAGACAAATATCACCTCCTTCTGAGGATCCGGTCTGTGGTGGTGTCTGGGTGCAGAGTGACCTGAGGTTTCCAGCTGGCAGAACAAAGGCAGGGGATTGTGTTTGCAGGCTGTTTGTTCAGCTTCCCAGTAACAGGACATTGGGCACCTGGAAACTTTGGCATGCAAAAACTGTTTCATTTTCTTTTTTCTTTTCTTCTGAATACTAAATCAACTGAGGGGAAAAAAAAAAAGTTTTAATCTTTTTTTTTCTTTTTAAAAAAAAGCAAATTGTGCGAGGCGGGGAAAAAGTTGTCCTGAGGCCAAATTATCACCTGCTCACATAAAACCCACTTGAATATTGGCTCAGAGGAGATAAGTGAAAGCAGAATGTGGCCCTAGATACTGAAAGAGCACATGAAGGAGGTCTGGAAAATCCTGTGTGCCAGGGACGGGGAGGCATGGGAACAACTGTCCAGTGTCTTGGCCACTACAAGAACTAGTGGCCAGCAAATGAAGGTAGTGGGATATAGGCTCCAAGAAAACCCGTGGAGGTGGGTCCTCATGCAATGGGTAGCTGAGATGTAAACTTTTTGCTGAAGGATACTGTGGATACAAGAGGGTTCAAGAGGTAAATGGGCAAATGGAAGAGAGATCTGCTGGGATTTACTAAGCAGACAAATCCCATCAGGCTCAAGAGATCCCTTGAGCTGAATATAAAGGAGGCGGGGAGAGTTCTGGGGAGAAGTATTGCGTGTGTTTGAACCATCCTTGAGTGCCTGCTCATGGCCACTGGTTTTATCTATTTTTTTCATCTTATTAGGTTGAAACAGCAGGAAGCAGAATGACCTTAGCCACCAAAGCCACTGCACCTCGTGGCATGTGATCGGAGCTCGGAACAGCATCCTTGGTCACATGCAGCAGGAATGTGTTCTCCTCACGTCTCTAGGTAGCTAGTCTCAGGTTTTGAGATGCCCTGAATGCTACCAGAGAGCACCTTATGAAGATGCTCAGCTTTGTCTTCCATTTTCTTTTCCAAGTCCCTTCCCACATGTATCTATACCCACCAAAGCAGCTTCCCAGGCTGGATAGACCCTGGGCCAGAGCAGTGTGGCTGTTTTTATGCTCTTGATGTGTCCCAGCAACACTTGGGCAGCCAGCCTAGCATTTTGACTGAGATATTGATGGCTTGCTATTACCAATTCCCTTCTTCCGTTTCTCTTCCAGCAACACTGGGTAATTTTACCAGTTTTTGTTAAAGGTCTTGTTTTGCCCTTCCTTTGGGGATTAGGAGAAGGGACCTGTTTCCACAAAAGTGATTTGGGTGCCAGATCCCTGCTAGTGCCTGCCACCAGCTGTAGTGTGCTGCTACCTTTCTCCTTCCCCACCTCAGAGCCAGGCAAGCACATTCTGTCCTTTTGGGATTATATCCTTGAGATCTGAATGTCACAGCAGGCTGCATGGTTTAACACAGGAAACATTTGTGCCTGCTATTTAAAAGAAATAAGTTGCTCATGTTTCCCTGGGAACCAGCCTGTCAATCGAGCTTGCTTGACTCCTCTGTTATTTTAATAAAATGTGAAAGAGTAAATGGGTATGTTGCAAGTTGTGGAAGGGTAAGATGCTACCTGGATGTATTTTGCATCCAAAATATATACCCTTATATAAAGAAGGAGCTAAATTTGAGTGCTTTTTCAGATTATTTAGATTATTCTTTTGGATTACTTTTGTTAGCAGTGCTGTATCTTCATGCACAGAACTTGGAGGCTGTCTGTAAAAGGAACCCTGTGGCTCAGCAGTTGTTGTATTATGTCTGTGTGCAGGTTATACATAATACTTGCTCCCCGGGCCCCTTGGAACTAGTTGCCTCTGTGGCTTGTGCGTGTACTGAGGCTGTGTTCTCTATCACACTTAGCCTATTTCTTCAGAGCTTTTCTCTTCGCTCCAGGAGTGCCTTTGTTTCTCATATTGTGCAGGTTATATGAGGGCTTATCTTTAAGACCTGCGACTTTTAAAGACTGCAGGTTATCTGTGGGGCAAGCTATTTTTAGGAAACACAGTACCAGGATGGCTCGTAGCACTTGGCAGTGTACACGTGCAGAACACAAAGGCAGCCTCTGTACTGGACAGCTTGTGAACTCAGCATTGTCAGGAGCTGAGAGACAGGCACAGACAGACAGCAGGGCACAGCGAAACAACAGGGCTGTTTTGGTCAGCAAGAATGGCTGCAGTCTGCGAGCAGGCATCTGCGGGCATCGCAGTGCCCAGAACAAAGGCAGGGGCTGCCGAGACTGGGATGGAAACAGTGCTGGGGCAGGAGGACTCTCGGGATCATTCACTGGCCTTTGCAGGTATCAGCCCTTGGCCCTTAAGGGGGAACATCCAAACCAGCGAGATATCAGCTGGAAGAGAGATATATTGGGTGGAAGCACTGCTGTCACCTGGCCAGTGCTAGAGAGAGGAAATGAGACTTGTAGGATTAGTTCTCACTGCAGTTGCCATTGCTTGCACTTTCCTCTGTTACCTGCTGTGAGATAAGGCAGGAGCTGTGCTGCTAGCATTGGCAAAGCCTCCTCCCAGATTTCCACATTCATCCTTGTTCCTTTGTACCTGCCAAATTTTCGTTTCCTGGATTCTTTGTGTTCAGAATAGTTTAAATGATTCCAGTTTCATGCAACCTATGCTGAAGTGGAATAAAGGTCCATAACCGCTTTCATAAGAAGGCATACTAGGTGAGCTAGGACTTTCCTGGGCATAGCTTAAGAAGGATATGCTAGTGGTGTACAAAATAGTGACAGACTTGCAGAGAAGTCAGCTGTTCACTATCTCTTCCAATATAAGAACATGGGGGCTTCAAATGATAATAGCAAGCATCAAGCAAATCAAAGGCTGTGTCATTGATGTGGTTCCTCGGCGGAACTCTTGCTGCAGGGTGTTGGGGTCATCAGTATTTACATGGGGAGAGCAGACAAGCTTAGGAAAACAAAATCCAAAGAAGGTTACTAAATACAGAGAAGCCATGTCTATCTCACAAAGTCCCTGAGCAGAAAATAACTGGGAGCTGAGTGTTGTTCTTCCACTTGTGGAGGTAGCACACTGGTCTGGACAGATCTTTGTTCTCACCCAGGACAGTTGTTCTGCTGTTCTTTGCCAGCCCCATTTTTCTGCCTCTTTTTTTTTTTTTTCCTTTTTTCAAAGGCATCTGCTTTGTGGCGTGGCTGGGGTACTGCTGTCATAGAATCATAGAATCCTTTTGGTTGGAAAAGACCTTTAAGATCATCAAGTCCAACCATCAGCCATGCCCACTAAACCATGTCCTACAGAGCTCCTTCCCGTTGACTCCTGAAGATGACTTTCTCCAGGATTTTTGAGAGACGTAGCAAGGTGCAAGGGAAAAGAGTGTGTAATAAAAGCATGAAATGCTGAAGCCGGGATCTATGCACTAACAGCCTTGCTCACCTGATCATAGTGGGGACTGAAGGTCCAGGAAGGATTTGTCTCTTGTGCACTTTCTCTCTCCAGTACAGACAGACAACGGCCTTGCCTGTACCGACTCAGGTTGTTGCCACCATATATCCCAGAGAGTCCTGCAGCACTTACATAGTCCATGTAAGGCATAGCAGTCATCCAAGCTCCTTCCTGAATGAGCCAGATGTGTAGAACGAGGCACTGGGAGGTATCCCGGCTGTAGGACAGCACAGCCCCTGGCCAGCACACAGATGTGTGCTTGTGCAAGGCCACGTGTGTGTGTACGAGACAGTCCCATCTTTTAACCTGCTTTCTGCCTGTGGTCTAGGGAAAGTAGTCTCAATTTTCCTAATCCAAATGAAACCAAAGGGGTACTTTAACTATAAGAACTTGCAGAAATGGAATCATGAAGGATTTTTAAATTTAGCAGAGAGAAGGTTACGGTAAGAATAAGTATTTGGGACTTGAAGCTTGACAGATACAAGCTAGAAATAGCGACATGTTTCAAGCGTTCAGGGTGCATGCTTGCTACAACAATTTATCAAGGATTGCAATGGATCTTCCACAGGTAGGGTTTTTTTTTTTTTTCTGTTGCTGAGATTGGATACTTTTCTCAGCAGCTATATCCTTCCAGGAATCCATGTAGCAAAGTGTTAAAGCCTAGAAGAAATTATTGTTTGAGCCATATCATTCTGGAAATCACCTTCCTAGAAGGGAATAAGGAAGAAGAAACCTGCGAGGGGAATTTCAGAAGTTCTCCTCCTCACCTGGGCTTGTTTTGTTTCTAACCATAAAGGTGAGATGGATGGTTGTTCTGTGTCTAGATTATCATCACAGGGAAATATTTATGATAGACAGCTTGTCAAATGATGACTGAATAGCAAACGTCATTATTACTCATTCCTATGAATTACTGCAGCTACGCTGGAACGGCTGGAAGGTCACAAGGCTTTTTAGCAAAGGGCAGACTCTCTGAAGTCACTTTTGAAACTGCCTGTAGCCTGAATATACTTTCAAAGGGAGGCTGCTGGGCTTTCAGATTCCCTTTGTAGTCTCGGTAAAACCTTTTATTGACTTATTGTCAGGCGACTGTGAGGAAAAGGGGAAAAACATTCACAAGAAGAGATACTGTTTGATCTTTGCCCTTCCCCGTTGTGTTTATGATCAGTAGTCTTGCTTCAGATAACACTTCTAGCGGGATTTTGTATTTATGTTAGAATGTTTCTCTCTCCTGCACCGGACGTGGTTTTGCTTTTTCTCCTGGGAATGTATGTTTCTGTTTCACTATTCAAGTGTTCCTCAAGTGGGCGAATGAATCATGGAAATTCCATATTATGTACGGGTGGAAAGATAATAAAGCATTACATCTGAACTCTCACAGTAAGTTTGCTTTGTCTACAGGTAAATGAGTCTCTCTCTAGTAAACAAACAGTGTAGAGGATAGAAAAGTCAGCTGGGCTGTCTGGAGTTGCTGTAATGTAATTATTTAAGACAGGTATTTCCAAACTGTACTTAGTGTACTGCTTGGGGGAACACAAGCAGATCTGCCGTCGCGTGTTGCCGAGCCCAGAGCAGGAGCCAAAATCACCACCCAGGTGTCCTAATGGTAACGACTCCTGGGTTAGAAAATTGGAAAACTCCTGTTCTAACCTACATATTTTGTGTTTGCTTTTGAGTTATAGTTTAGCTTGACGAGGGTCCTGCTAGACATCAGTGTACAAGTGGATTCCCCCAAAGATTTGAGCATGTACCAAACTTCTGACATGCAATGAGGCCTTTTGACTGCAGACATGCTCTTAATGCCAACTCCAAATCTTAGCAAGAGTGGGCAATCTGTAAAGCATAGCACACCCTGTGGCTTGTATCAGATGGCTTTGTATTGAAAGATTGCTAACTTCACGTGCATAATGGCCCTTTTACCAATATTTTTAAATCTGACGATGAAAAACACTGCGTGAGAACGGTGACAGGCAAAGCCTTTTTATGCTGAATGTCACGAATGTGGTGTTTTGGAGCATGGAGGGGTACTGAATGCTGCCTACTTTTCATTTCCACTCCTGCTCTCTTTTTCAGGCAGCTGGATCTTTATTTTTCTAAAAAAAGCTTCATGCCAGGCTTGATCCTCATCTGACAGTTCGAGGAATGGGGCATTATGTTGGTCAATAGAGGACAATTGCTTAATGGCTTTAAATCATTATTTTGTTTGGCAGGAAAAAAAAAGGAGCATTCCATCCAATAGATCCCCTTGACAAGACTTCAAACACCCCCAAAGCCAGAAGTACAGCTTAATATGGTGTCCAGGTACCCTTCTACCTCCTTGTGCCCACCACGAGCTCTCCAGATTAGTTTGCTAGCCTCCCTTCCCCATTTGAATGTGTGTGTGTCAAAGGACATGAGACCTGAGCTATTTCTGTCCGTCCCTGGGAGATCTTGCTGTAGTGCAAAAAACCCCAACAATCCTCCCAGGAAGAGACCTTCCAGGCAATACTACCATTTTCTTTCTTCATGCTGATTATGCCTCTGGCTTACAGCTCTTGGCAGTCTTCTCAGGCGTGTTGCACAAGGAGGTCTTTCTTCCTAGCTTGTGGGTTACACTCTCTGGACTTCTATCACTCACTTTGCATTTCATTCATAAACCTGTGGTTCATGGGTTCTTCCCAGGAAAGATGCTCTATTTACCTTGAAGGCCAGATGTTCACAGACCACAAGCTAAGAAAACAAATGTCAGAGGCACAAAAAGTGCTTATTTTAGGATTTCATCAAATTTCTTTGGAACTACTGTCAAAGTATGGCGCCAGTGTCAGCCATATCTGTCAGTTCCTCCTTCTTAATGCATCAAACACTGTATTAATCATGTGCTTGCAATGCATTTTAGCTTTATTTTCCCACAGGTAATTGCATTTCTATGTACCCTCAAAATGTCTTGCAAGCATGCCTAGGGCTTTTTTTGCTGGCTGGGCTTTGTTGCCGAATTTAAACTGGAGAAAGAGGGTAGAGCCCTGGGGACCCCAGCTACTCAGAGCTTTCTAGATTTAGTTCAAATCCTTCAAATTGCAGCCAAGCGAGCTGAGAGCTAGTGCAGTCCTGCAGAATGGTTGTTTATTTGCTATGGAGGAAATAGAAGTGCCATTCAGTAGGAATTGGCTCACCAGCTTTCCCAGCTGCTGGATGACTAGCATCTCTCATGGGTCAGCTTCTCTGTGGGAACAGGGAGCACCAGTCTGTTCTTCATCGTGGCTCCTCTTTGGCTATGAACAGATGCAGCCTCGATTAGAGGCAGCCCCGGGGGCAGGTATTGCTCTGTGAGATGCTGAGGACTACAGGCAGGAAATCCCGGCTTCCCCTCCGTCCCCTCCAGATAGGTAGCTCCATGTTGGACCATCAAACTGACTCTTTCCTCATCATCTCGGACTCTGTCCAGTCTGGTGGGAAAGGCTGCTCTTCCCAGCCAATATAACCAATCTTGTTGCCAATTCCTCTTTCCAGATATAGCTGGTTAACACAGGGATATGGCTCATTTCCCTGAAGTCCTTTAATTTGCAAAGCTCTGCTTCCATCTGTAGGCTCGGTGGAGACCCTATGCTGAGGCTGCATGGCATGTGTGAAAGGTCAGAGCTGCTGCCTCTTCTTTGTTAGCACCCCACCATGCCCAGCCTGGCCCAGCAGTGCTGGCTGGTTCCTGCGGTGTGCTGGACGGGGACAGCCATCCTTATGGCTTGCAGGCTCAGAAACCACATTTCACACACAGTGTGTGGCCATGAGATGCCCGTTGTCCTACACTGATTGTCAAATACTACTGTGGCTTCAGCATCTGGGTACTTCGAGGTGCTTTGCAGGTATCGATTCCAGTGGTGACAGCAGCAGTAATGGGCAGTCAGAAGAGTGCAAGGTCTGAAAGAAAATGGCCCGCAAACACTGTATATACGAAATGGAAAAGTTTGCAGAGTTATTATTTAATATCTGGTTGAAGCTGGGAAACCCAAATCCCGTATTATTCTTGCTGTTTTCTCCAGATGTTTTGGCTGGCTAAGCAACCTCGCCCCAGTTGTGCAGGTGCAAACCTCCAGCAGGCAGCTGAGCGTGTTTTATAAAACCTGAAAACGCTTGAAGGCAATTTGCAGACACAACTATTTTCATCCAAGGCGCAGTCTTTTCTCCAGACTTTTTCTCCAGACATCCAAAAGCAGTTTCGGCCAGCATCTGTCTAAGGGGCAGGCTGGGGGATGTCTGAGTGTTTCAGCTCTACTGGTGGATCCTCATCCCGTGCGTCACACATTGCTCGTTCCTGGTTGCAAACTTTTATTTGGAAAGAGACTATCATTTAATAAAACGTGCTGTTTACAGGGCTGCTGCTTGGAGACAAGACTGTTAGCCTGCAGCTGCATGAAAGGCATCAAATGCAGAAGCAGGAGAGCCCTGGCCCCTCTGCTTTAGGGCTCTGAATGCCGCTCCCCAGCTTGTTACACAGTAATAGGATTTTTTTTTTGCTTTCTCCTACCTTCGGGAGAGGTCTGCATGGCAGAGGCTCTGTGCCCAGAGGTATTTAAGAGTATATATCCCGTATCAGCCAAGGTGGTCGTGTCTGAGGGGCACTGCGGGCTAACGCGGGGATCCCCAGTGCCGTCCCCCACCAGACCTGTCCCAAAAGGAGGAGACGAGGATTTATTAACCCCGGGTTTTTGCCGTTTCGGCGGGTTGGGTTTGAGGTTTTCCTTCTGCCGGGCAGGCTGCCGGCTGCCCGCGGGGGAAGGCACACAGCCGCCCCGCAGGCCGCGCCNCGGGGGGGATCCTTAAGGCGGAGCCGGGGCGGGCCGAAGGGGAGGCGGCTGGAAAACAGGCCGGCGCTGGTTCTCGCCTCGCAGTGCCAGCAGCCGCCGCAGCCGCGCCGGGAGCCGCTCAGACGCGGGGAGGGGAGCGAGGTGCTGAGGCGAGCCGGGCGGGCGGCGAGACCCCGTCCCCTCCGGCCACCGCAGAGAGAGGGATGAGGCGGGGGGGGGGGCGGGGGGGCCC